>LR737397.1:5030397-5062324 GCA_902655005.2 Marronus borbonicus
ATGCTCTAATTCAAAAGAAGCACAGATACGCAGAACGCTTCACTAAAGCCTATTGTTTCGCACGCCAACAGTCCAACTTACTCATTTTCCAGGTGGTTATCCGACGAATTGAAACAGTTACTCAGTTACTAGATTCCAGATTTGGCTAAAATTTTTACTCGTTCTTTGAAAAAATTAAGGACATTGAGTTTGCTGAGAAAGAAATGTTTGTGTCGTTTGGTGTAAGTTCACTGTTTCCTAGTGTTCCGACGATTTGATTTTTATAAATACTTAGAAAAACTTTTGTTAAATAACCAAACGGATAGGGAAGTTGTTGTTAGCTCAATTTCTTCGGCAAGACTTTGTATGAAACAATTTTTTTTCCAAATTACTGGGTAATAGCTTATCCCGGTTGGTGGTTAACCTCTTTATGGGTAAATTTGAAACCGACCTTAAGAATATTATTCTCCTTGGTTTTGGGGCAGATACATCGATGACTTTTTTGCATCTTTGACAGCAGCAAATGATTTTCTAGAACAATAGGTTTTTTTCTTCAAACAATAACCTCAACAACCTTTTATGAAAACATAGATAAATCAAGAGTTTACAAAACTTCATGTAAAGATCGTGTTCAAATATATATTTGGCAGACAAAAAGCTTATCTCAAACTCAAAAGGTTTGATAAATCTAGCGTTGCTGTACATATACTAATTCGACTAAATTATTATGAAGGTATGAAAATCTACGAAAACGAACATAGCTTAATGAATTCAGATTTAGGGCCCCTGGCCCCCTGGCCCCCCTGGCCCCCCTGGCCTGGCCTTTGTCCGTTGTTAATTCATGTATAACGGAGCTAATTAACGGCAACTTAAAATTTGCATAATTTAGGATTTACCTATTTTCGATATTTTAAAATTACTATATTAGATTACTTTTTCGCTTACCTTTTTGTTCAGTTTTACTGCTGATGATGATAGGTTGACTACTGAAACGTGCATCCAGAGCAAGTGAAGTATTGTGGTAAGGGTTTCACTTGCTCCCTATTCCTACGTCTTCTATGTGCCCTATATCAAACAGTTTTTCTTGGCATTTTAATAATTGAGGTTTGGTATATCTTCCCCTCTATTTCAAACTTTATGTGCGCATCGTCTGAGAGGAGACATGCCAATTTGTTATATTTGAACTAGAACGAAGAGTAGCGAAAACAATATAAAGTACTTTGCTTCTATTCTTATCTATAAAAGTTGATTCTTTACTTCTATTATTTCTAAGTAGAAGTTCATGGAAGTACTCATCTTATTTGTTTGTGTGCAAAACGTACACGCTTGAATAATTGTTTATTACCAACATCAATTATATTAATTTTCTAGAAATGATTTTGAATCGAAGAACTGAATTTGATCTTTGAACTTGTGAACCATATGGCATTTGAAAATTCAAAAAATGTTGGAAACAGATATCTTGAAGACCTGGGTTTGGAAGACGAATTTTAATTCAAGAGGCATTCCAAATCATCCATAATTTGTAATGATTTTTGGTAGAGGAAATCCTCATAACAGTTTCTTTCGATGTGGTACATTTTATGTGAGAAAAGAATTAACGCCAAATTAAAACTGATCAGTTTTATAAAACATACTTCTTTTCAAGTTAATCCTAGATCGATTAGCTAACATTGAAGTAACTGTGCATAGGAATATAAAAAGACTTTAATACAAATTAAAAACGTATATATTTTTCTATTTCCTTTAAATAAAATTATGAAAACCTAAATAAAATGGCTTTTATGTCGACATAATAAAGTGGAAATACCAACCATTCTAAATTTATTAGGCAAAAAACATAATGAAAATAAGTTTCCTGTTGAATGAATAGTTACAAACCATTATGTGTTTAAACAAATTTAAATACTTTTTAAATAGTAATTTCTTTTAATTTGTAACAGACCATAAATATCTTAACCGACAATTAATACCTTCTTAACAGAACAATAAATTTGATTAATGAGAAACTACTAATTCATACTCTCGGCAATTACTAATTCTTTCCATCTCTATTAAATAATTTTTAATTGGCGCAATTTAGCACCGCTATTTTAGATTATTATACAATTTCTTTAGGATTTAATATTAAGGAAGTAAATGCATGCATTCTACAGGAATCATTAACAAAGGAGAATTACCAATTTTGCCTTTCACATTTACTGCTTGCTTTTCTAGCTTCTTTCGAGGCACTGGTAATAATTTTAAGGTGGATGTATCGCTTCAGTTATCTAGTATTTTTAGTGCTCAAAACAGTTCTCAAATAAAAAAATTTTCGAAGGCAAGTGCTTCACAACATAAAATTGTATTCAAGTATACAGGGTGCATGATGCAAGTTTGTCTTTTTTTTAATGGAACATATTATTTATTATTATATTTTTTAATGCTTCTCTTCAATTTAATTTTCAGTTAACTATAATCAATGTTCCATACGCATATCTGGCTATAATCTAGAGTGGTGTCTAAGAAATTATTGCTATATTGCAGTCACGTTATTTCGTTTTTTTAATATAGAAATCTCCATCCAGAAAGTTTTTTCATAAATATTTTTGGTTTAGCTAAATCGCGACAAGTTCAATATGTTTTTTAACTTAGCGTGGGATGCTTCGGATGGATCTATTCGTCTGATGCAGTTCTAAAACGAATTAAATGCGTTGTTGTGATATAATTTGCTTAGCATGGAAAGCGTTCCAAGTTGGCATTAGCTATTTTAACTGTGAGGTGGAGCAGTGTCGGTCACTTGGGATTGGGTTTTCATTCTCGTCTTACACATTGAGTAAGATAGGTTTTCGAAAAAAAATTCCATTAAACAACTGTGCTGCGAGAAATCAAAATTACTCACGCAATTTTTTTTTAATATGAAAATTTCTCAATCATTTGAAATTCAAACAAGCTTACTATTGTTCGTATGTAATGATCAAAATTAGTATCGTCTTTATGGTAACCAAACATAATTTCAATGTATTTAGCAATTTGTGGATGGAGGATCGACAAATATACAATCCTTTTGCTACAGACATCTTTTTGAAATTTCTCGAAAAAACTTTTAAAATTAAATATCTTTCTCATAAACAGTTCAAGTCTGCACTCAGTAATAACATTTGGGCCTTTTATTAACTATAGATTTGGGATCAGTCGGACCCGTGTTCGCAAAGATTTCAAGATTGGGAAGGAATTTTGGGTTTGCATTTGAAGAGTAGGGCATCACAGGTACCGAAAATAAAATAATATGTTGCTATGGGTGTAGCGACAATTCATTCTTATTTTATACGAGGGCAGATCGATAAATGCCTGACCCTGGAAAAAAAAACGTGTTTATGTGTAAAATTCATTTTATTTTTCAACAAAGTCTACTTTGAGGTCGATCCATTTAGCTCAACGTTCCTTCTTTATCTTTTGCAACCCATCTAAAAAAATACAATATCTCCAACCCTGTAAAATAGGCCACTGTTACTGCAATCATTTCATCATTTGAGCTAAATCTTTTTTCGCCGAGCTGTTTTCTTCATATTCGGAAATAAGAAATAATCGCTGGGGGCTAAATCTGGCGAATATGGTCGATGCAAAACCAATTCGTATCCCAGTTCATGGCATTTTAGCACACCGACGACATAAATGTGCACGCGTGCATTGGCTTGATGAAACAGAATTCTTTTCTTCACCAAATGTGATTTTTCTTTCATAATTTTGCTGAAACGATCCAATAAGTTGACATGATATACCCCATTAACCAACGACATGACATGGTCAAACATCAACATGGTTCAAACCCGGAACACATTTAGTTTCAAATGATATACCCCATTAATGGTTTTACCATTTTCAAGGCAACCATCGTGGATTATGCTGCGTATGTTCAAAAGCACTGTAAACGTAATCTTATTGGCCGATAAAGTGGCTTTGGCCTTCCTTGGCGCCGGTTGACCACTAAAAATCCACTGTTTGGACTGTTTTTTGGTCTTTGGTGTTCTGCGATAACTCCATACTTACTCAACAGAATTAACATAAAAAATCATTCGAATTGCGCTTTAACATCGCTAACCATTCCTTTGAAGTTCAAACACGTGCGTGCTTATGGTCAATTGTAAGCAACTGCGGTATCCATCTTGCGGAAAGCTTCTTTACAACTAAATGAGTTGTTAAAAAGTTTTGGATCCTGGCAATTGAGATGCCCGCAGCCTCACTAATCTCACGCATTTTCAATCTTTCATGAGATATGGTAATAAATTCATTACCATATTGAGAATTTTTTTCAATAATTTCTGATCAGGTTGAAGGAATCACCATGAACTTCACTGAGTACCATTTTTATCTCATCATTCGTTTCGTTTTCTTTAATATAAATGGCTACCATTCACAAAATAACTGACGTATCTGTTTGAAAACTTGATAGAACTCCTACCAGAGGTTACTTTTACCAAAAAATAGAGTTGTTTCCATCCTAGTAGCGCCATCTCTTGCCGAGGCCAAGCAATTATCGAACTTCTCTCGTACATTTTCAGAGATATTGATCTGTATATTTGGATTTTTTATAAATATCATGCGATTTTTATGTACTGCAGTTTAATTATGGATTTTTATGAATAATACGTACAGAATAGTATCATTTTCGTATTATGTAACTTAAGAACCTAAAATAACTGATGACCTACGGATCCTATTAAAATATATTCTCCATATAAATAAACTTTTCTAAATGTGCATTTATTTTCAAAATTCTCGTTGAAATATACTGTCAAAAACATGGCCGATGGCTACTAGTTTTCGCCTTTAAAAGATCAAAGTGCCGCCGAAGAATGTCGCTTCTGTATGTTCTGTGGTAATACTTCGATCTAAACGCGAGATAAGTTATATAATAGGCAGATATAAAAGTTGGTAATAATACAAAGTTGTCAATTATCCACCTTACAAATGTTGTAATTGCTTCATTACTTCATTTCCACTGATTGTAGGTTTATTAAACAAACACTAGCAATTGTAGTGTTTATATGAATATAATAAACAGGTATGAGTGCCTACTTAAGAAATACTCTATTGACAGAAAACAAGAAAATGACGACGTATATTCGTAATACCAATACGATCATCCATTAATTTACTTATCAATCAGTGATTGTGTTCGCATGTACGAAGCGAATTTTACATTGACCTACTGAGAGAGCAAATTGCTATTTGTTTATATGGCAATTCACTTAATGCGTTAGGTGATTTTCACTTTGAAATTAAGTGGTTATTAAGTTCTTCGGAATGAGATGTTTTGTATACATATAATACTAGCTTTGTAGGAGATTGTTGGGAAAAATACATTTTTCAAATTACCTTAAGGTTAACTACTATAAATTATAGGGTATTTTCGTTTGATTGTCGTAAATTACGTTCGATCTAGAAGCCTAACGGTGATTGCAATGTAAATAGCATGTGAATTGTATTATAAACTATATGTAATTTTACTATTTACTTTCTTAAGTATAAACACGGCTATAATTATGATGATAGCATATTTTGCAGAAATACTTCATTGACGAAGAATAGAAACGAAGCACTCCTTATACAAACTAAAATCTTTGATTTTTGCTTTTCAAACTTGGTCGAATCTAATACTAAAGTCGGCTTTGTTAAAGAAATTTCCTGAAAGTAGTGAAAAATACTTTGCGTGCTGTTTAATTCGTTTCAATTTTAAGACGGCAATACTTTTAAAAATTTCATCCATGTTGAATGGTGTCAGCTGACGTTAGTCTTTCTGTGAAAAAGCTGAATATCGAGCTATCATTAAATTCTTGCATTTGAAAGATAATACATTGAATTCAATAAATCGTGTTCGTCGATTTCATTTTGTTAAAGTAACAAACAAATTATTATACTAATGAATAAATTTATTATAACAATGAATACGTTTATCAAATTTAAACCTAATAATACTCGTTAACTTACTTTATGACAAGCGAAACAAACTTTAGATTTTTTCATTAGGCATTAATAAACGTATTATGTATAATAATAAATCTGTTTATCCGACACTTCTCTGTTATGAAGCTATAACCATAGTGATTTTGAACAAGTAATGTACCTCATAACTTGCAACTGCAAAAGCTACACATTGTGGCATTAGAATGAACATTTTCAAAGTCCTGTTGAGGCAGTTTAAGCGAAGTGAGTCAGAATTTAGATGTCGTTCGACTGTAGATGAAGCTTACACTAACACTCCTGAAGCCAAGGCACAGTCGAAACAGTGGACTGCGAAGTGTGAATCGGCTACGAAAATGGCGAATACTGATCCATTGGCTGGGAAAGTGATGGCGATTATTTTTTGGGATAGTGGTAGAGTTTGTAGTGATCGACTATTTTTAAAAAGGAAGGGAAAAGGAGACCATCGGACTCGTAAACACCTATTGTGCAGAACAAGCTGCCAACTACTATTTGGACGAAAAAGATTGGAGTATCGCTGGGAAAAGTAAACCACGTTTAGGAGCAAAGCTGAATTTGACAAAAAAAAAATTGGAATACGCTTTTTTTTTTCTTTTTTTCTTACGAATCGGTCTCATTTTAATGCTTTTCGTTCAGCACAACGTGAACACTTCAAGTTTGTCATTTGTACCCATATTTTTTTAATTAATTTCAGCTTTCCATCACCCTAAAATATCGATATTCTGCTCTTTTAAAACATCGATTGTTAAGAGTATTACTCATATTGGTGGTTAAAAAATAACATTCCAAAGCACGGAGGGAAAAAAAGCTACTAGGCTGGCCAAAGCCTAATTGTATATTATAGAAGAATTACCTAAACAGGAAAGTAGAGAATGGGAGGAAAATCCAAAGGCTTCGTTCTTGTAAAAGGTACCATGCGAAGCATTTTTTTTTCAAGCTCGCCGAAGATATAAACAGCAGTACTATCTTTCAGCAAAGATCAGAGCATCATGCAGTCTTATAATATCACTTACATATGCAAAAAAGATTTGAAGAACAACGTTTCAGTAGGCCCTATTGAATCGAAGGAATAAGGTGCTAAATTAGCATTGAGGGTTATAAAAAGCCTCCACCTATCTTAATACACACAAAGACTCTGTTACCATAGATCTATTTAGTTTGCAGAAGCTAGTAACGTGGTACCAACAATATATGGGAATAGTAAAAGAAAGACCCGTGTTTCGAGACAGTTGGCGTTTTGTGTCAAAATCTGTATTATTGACTGTGAATATTATTCTTTAGTTTACGTCAAAATTTCGGAGAGATTCACAGAGTAATGTTGCTTTGATAGCTGTTGAATATGAGAAAGTTTATATATTTGTGGAATCATGGCAAAGAAACATTACCCGTCGATGATTTCAATTGGGACGGAAAAACGCGTGCAGAAATCAAAGAGGAGTTGGATGCAGTTTATAAGGACCGTGCATCTTCGACAACTATCATCAGATATTGGTATGATGAACCGGTCGAACATCTGCCTTTGATGAGGAAAATCACGATCACGAAAAGTTGAGTATGGCGATAATTGATCAAAACGATAACTTCAAAACAATGTTTAAACGTAATGCGAGAGTTTCTGTGGCGTTATGTGATTATAGGTGAGATATGAATATGTTACTACACGCCAGAAACCAAAGGCGAAGGCGATTCCATTAACGGAAAAGGTTGTGACTACGATTTCTAGGATTCGCCAGACATAATCTTAATTGATTGTTTAGAAAAGGGAAGGACAATCGATTTATTGGAGCGATTTTACGCTAAACTAACGCGAAAAAAACCCGCCTTGCGAAAAAAAAATCTCTATCATCCTGACAACGCCCCGGCCCACTCACCGGCAATTGTAATGGCAGAATTAGTCCAGTTAAGGTACGAATTGGTGCCCCATCCATTCACCACATTTTTCCAAACTTGAAAAAATGTCTTGGCGGAAAACAGTTCACCTGAAATGAAAAGGACCTTCCCAAAACAGAGGCCTATTCTTCAGAAATCGACAAATTATTTGGACGACTTAGGAAAATTGGAACATCACTGGACTAAGTGTCCAAGGAGATTATTTGCAAAACAAACTTAGATTTTAATATCCTGCACTTTTGAAGCACCGACTATTAGCCAAATCTATTAATATTTCGTCGCACTAAGGGAATTAATTTTTTCTTTAGTTGGTGGTTGAATCCATGCCTTTCTAAATCGAAATGACTAAGGTGACCGAGTTTTTGCAGCGTATTCTTCAAGAAGGATAGAAATCTACTTTTCTGAAACGTTTACAATGCCTAAGCCATGACAGTAAGAATCTTTACGTCTAAACCACATTTAGTATTTCCCCTTAATATTAAGATTGCAACACATTGGCTTGTACATGTCCATACTGAGTGGATGCCAAGCATAAACGCTGTTAGAAATTATCGCTTCATTCTACATAATTAAATGCAAAGCGTTTACAGACCGTATGATTATCTTTTTTTTCAACTTCACCTTTCAGAATTACAAACGATTAGCCTCTAAAATCTCGACAACGATCGTTCATATTATACATACGTTATTTTTTTTTTGGCTCGCTAAATGTATACCGTGGCATTGCTTCGATGGCCATCGCATAACCTTCTTACCGGATATCCTTCCTTCCATACGACCCAGTATCGCTAATACGATCATGACTGGCAATCATTAAGGAAAGAAAAAAAAACATCAAATAGGCTAGGTAGTTGCTTTATATAGAATGTAATGCGCGTGTCTTTCTTTACTTTCAATGATATACAGGCGACAAAGAGTAACGTATTTAGTTGTATATTGACGCTCTATTATGCAGTTTCTCTCTTTTTTAAATTGATCCATAGAAATCTAGTACACCAGGTCCGCAGTGGACACGATTGCAATTAGAAAAGAATAACGACGAAGCAAAAAAAGAACGTCGTCGTTAGTAGTTAATGGAGCAAGGTTGTTGGCATTCGAAGCGATTTGTCAAAATGTCAATATTTATGTTATTTACGCTGCGATTAGTTCTATAGATTAAAATTGCAATTGATTGGACAGACGAGAGGATAATTAAAAGTTGAATTAGAACTGGAGGAGTTGCTTGTATATAATTGTTACGTATAATTAATCCATTCATTGGAATGTTTTTTGCGCAAGTGCACGCGTTTTATCGAAGTATTTTTAATTACCAAATTGTTAGTTTAATTGTTATTGGGCAAAAATTGGAGCATACAGATTGAAAAGCATCGGCAATTAGAAAATCTTTAATAGTTCATGGTATGCCAGAATAGAAGCAATAGTAGCAAAGCTTACCTTTAGTATGGACGGCAACAATCTCCAATATTTCTTATGATAAATTCTTTAAAGTACTCTTAGATTGGGACGAATGAAAATATGATGAAGGAAGAAAAACTGAAGATCCGCCTGGTTTACAAACGCAATCCGTATCCTATCACATAACATTGGTGTGTGTGCTAACATACAAGTTCGGTAAAATTGAAAACTAGTTAGCAAGAAAACGCTCTGAAATTATTTTTAAAGGATCTAAACCAGGTCTAGATATAATCGAGGCTGCAATATAGATAAACACAGCAAACAGATGATGAGAAAACTTCCCAATTGCTGGTATACTTGCATACTTACCCAAATTAACATCCGTGTCTTCATCTGTAGACAAGGCACAAAAAGGTAGGTACGATAATAGTCTAAAAACGTTTAAGCCTCAACACGAAGATAAAAACAAAGGGAAATATTCAAGTAATATAAGGTATTAAGAGAGACTTTTGAAAATTTCAGTCATGTTGGGCGCTCAGTTGTTGTTTAATAGTCATTTGTGTCAGTCGATGTTAGTACGTCTGTAAAAATTCAGAAAATCGACTATCAAACCGTCATTAAATTCTTGCGATGCTTTTCAATATTACCCCTACGCACAATTACAAATTAAAGGCGAGATGGACGCCGTTTACATCATTTGCGACAGTAAAATTTTGGGCATCTGAATGTAAACGTGGTTGTACTAGCTTGGTTGGTTCGGGACGATCAGGAACTGCACCACTACCGATAACATTGGAAAAGTTCGCCAACATTAGATAGTGTTTTGGATAACAGTAATTCTGATCTATTGCACCTATCATAATCATGGGAAAGGGCAAGTTATTCTAATAAAGGCTTATTTTTAAATAGAAATAAGAACCTCAAGTATATGTTAAATTAAAGTACAGCTATTTTTAAAATTACCTTTACAATACTCCTTAAGCTCTAGATGATTCTTTTCATCATTAGAAAAACTCGCAATAAAACATTATCACCACCCAAAACAAGATGCCATATTTCATATTCGAATAGCAATACCCAAAATATATGATGCGCAGGATAAACTCGTCTACCAGATCCCTCAAATCAACATTTTGCACACGTTATCAATATGGGCATTCCACTTCATGTTCTCATAGGCCACGAGACCCAACAGATGAACCACGTCGTGTATGATTATTTATGATAGTATCTGCTGGATGTCATGGGTTTTAATTATTAAATTATTATTGAGTCAAATAGTCAGTACAATTTTTGACAGCACTTAACATCGAGAAAATTAGCTATTCTAACTCCACATAATACTATTCAACATATCTACCGTATAATCAGTACTCCTTGTTTGATAAAAAGAGCGCCAGCCAGTGTTTGATAATGTAAGCTTGTAATTGTCACTATTAAAACCATTTATGATATCTACATGTTTTGTTTTATTTACTACATGTTGCTCTTTTTAAGGCTTATAGGAGAAAAATAGTCCTCATGGTCAGATAGGCACGGGTCAGAAAGACTAACTATTGTTAAAACTAAACGTGTTCCGGGTTCGGGCCGTATCATGCCGTTTTTCATTTTGTGTTTTTTTGAGAGGATGATTGTGGGCGAAACGTCGAGTTTTCGTTTAACAAAAAACGACATGATACGAAGCACGATTAGCTTCAACTAACTCTGACCGTGGAAGCTTACGTTATTATTTCAATCTACAATGTTAGCAAATATGTTGTCAATTCTAGGTTTTGTTTTTGGAACAAAATCTATATTAAAATAACCCATGAAAATAATTCTTTTTTAAATTGAAATCGTGCCAAGAAATTTACCAAATTATCACAAAATTCTTGCAAAATCCAGTCGGCGACCTGTAGCCGCAACACACTACAACTCCGTAATCAACCAGCTCAACGATACGGATCTCAAAATAAATCTCCGTACAAGACCACAAAACCCGGAAATCTGAAAAAAAGCTGCTAAACAGATACAAAGCATAAGCTTGAGTATGCTTTGTATCTGTTCCGCGTTTGCCCAAGTTTCGCTAATAAAATACATCACAATTTTTCTCGGACAATAAGCTGTCACCCTCCAAAAGCTTGCCGCATATAAATGTAAAGTACAGACACAGTAGCAGCGGTTGTATCATTTAATTTTTTTCTAAAACAGAGGATTTTTCGTTATTTTTTAAACTAATCTGTACTAAGTTATTTTTAATTATCGTCTATAGTTTACGTTAACATTAATAATGTAGTTTTTTTATATATAAAAATACTTTCGTTTTAGGAAATTCCGTTAGGTGTATTCCCCTTATATACCTTTCGTTATAACAAATCGAGTTTCTTTATTTACTGGTCATTTTTTAGTTTATGTATGGTACTATTATTATTATTATTATTAAATTTCGTTTTGCTCATGTTATCAAAATGATATCTAAACCTACTTGCGTTTAACTTTTTTTTTTTAAACATTGATTGTTCGACCTAATACTAAAATAGTCTTTTTATTAAAATTTTGCATCAAAGCATGAATATCACCAACCACTTGCTCCACCAATGCATTAGATTTAAAAATACATTGTAGCTCATATGAACACGTCACTCAAAATACTAGCACAATTGCGTCCCTGACCATCTGCCAGTATTAATATTCTTGTTATTTTTTTACTTTCGATCCTCCTACATCCTTTGTTTCCCACCTTGTATCTTGTTTTGTTGTTCAAGATTGGTAACTTTCTTCAATAATTCTTCTTTATCATGTAAATTCACTAAAAATTTGAACTGTTTCCTTTAACGTTTTATTTTCTGTTTCTTATATGGCAAGTTTATTTCTTAATCAAATCGCTATTTCTTCTTCCGGTTTTAACACTTCATCATTTTCATTTGTTATTGTAATGTAGCTACTATTCCCACTTTTCTTTATTTCATTTGGTTGTTTATTACTTTTCGTTTTATTTCGTGTTGTTATTTGGACATTCCGATATCGGGTACTTTATAAAAAAATACAGTATGATTTTTTTGTGAGTATTCCCAATAAACTTTTAATTTACCTTAAATAAGGCACAAGTAACACTGATAACCGTAATATTACTTGAATCATAATAAAAGCCACTTAGACGTCATTGAAGTACCCTGAGGAACCCCTATGCTTAACTGAATTTTACTGAAATATACAACACCACCATTTGTACGCACTGTTTGTTTTCTATTCGAAAAGTAAGACAAGTGCGTTACTCCTATCTTTTTATAAAATCATATAGCCGCTTGTATGCGACTTTTTCAAAGAGTTTAGGGAAGCCTATCAAGAGACTAATAGGTCTGTAATTACGGAAATCATTAGGATCACCTTTCTTGTGGAAGGAAGACACAATTGCATGCTTAAGGTGTTCCAGGAGAGATTCAGTCTCAAGAGAATTGTTTCTTGGGGTTTGATGTGATAGACTACCCGCTCTATTCACCAGAATTCGCTTTCGGCGATTTTTTTTGTGTTCCCTCGGCTTAAAGTTTCGCTCGAAGTCCAGAGGTTTTTCTATTTTGCAGAAGACGATGCCACTATAATTTGGATGGACTAAAGAGAGAAAAAGCACATCGCTAAGAGGACTAGAAGAAGACTATATTGAAAAAGTAGACTGAATTTTACAAATAATACTTTACAAACTTTACAGACTATCCTCGTACTTCGCCGTAATGTAACTTTACTGGAAATTACATAAGCAATACGCAAATTTTACTCGAGTTTGACCATACGTAATCCATGTAGCAAACCGTAAATTCATAGAAACATGCCTACAAGGCAAACATAACAATATTAATACTGTTAGTTTAACTATCACTAATTTATTTCACTTTTTAAAGTAGACTTATCAACCCAAAAGAGTTTCATTTATTTCACAATCTTCAACGTTATACTTGCATGAAGTAATACGTATAATTACCGGTTCAAATTCCTCAATTCTGTATATTTTCGTTTTAAATACCAACTAATATATTATTTACTCGTAGTACATAAAACGGTTTCGTTACGATCGCCGATGAACTTAATTGCGTAAAATCCTGCGATTCCTTACAAACCATCGGCGAAATGCAGGAAGTTATTTGAGCTACCATAATAGTTTTCGCATGCCAATTAATATTAACGCTACCGATTATATGAGCGTTGTTTACGGACGGCTTAGCCGGCAAGCAACAAGACGCAGCCTCGAACTTCATCACGGTTCGGTGGGCATCCCGGAGTGTAGGTGCTAACGTCTCGAGAACGTTCTTTTCGAAACAATAAATAACGGCCCAGTCGTGTGAAAATGTAAATAGCGACAATGGCAATGAAATGCGTGCATATCATTACGCGGGTAATAAATGGTTGTGTCTCCTGTCTTAAAATGTTGGTTTTCTATTGGACTAAAAGTTTGTAATCGTTATTTTCTACTTTGCAAACATAAATTTTCGTCTGTACTTGTTCTCCATGGTTCAACAACTACAAGAAATAAGGAAATTCATTTTCCAAGAAGAGCTTTTGTGAATTTATTTTAACATGGTCTCAGAAGAGCGAATTATTTTTGGACAACACTGGTGTGGTGGCTCTTTATTTTTGTGAAACGTATTAGTAAAATCAGTTGTTTGTTAACTTTGTTAATTTCTTTGTAGCTGATGGTTGGCTTGAATACTTGAAAATGCTGAAAATCTCTATCTAGAAAACTTGCGCCTAGTCGAGCTTATGTGGATGAATCGACACGGATAGCACAGAACCTGCCCTATTAATCGCTAATGTTACTGACATGCTATCTGTTCACTTACTCAGCCAGAATTACTTTTGAACTGAAATATTACAGAAAGAGGACTCGCTATGTAATACGAAGAAACAGGCTTACTAATTTTACAATTGTTACTATAAATTTTAACTGAAAAACGGTTGTGGATATGTTTCGAGTTTTCTTCCTAGAATTCGTCAAGCTTTATAATAATAATTTTCCTTTAAGACTTCTTAAACAAAGCACGCCTTCTAAAGTGCCAAAATGGTATCACAAAAAATCAAAAAAAAAGTGAAAAATACAATAAATATCTAGAAACAATATCAAAAAGCACAAACACATGAATCCAGAAACCTATTCAAAATACAAAGAAGAATACGAAACTGCAATGAATCTTACCAGCAACGAATTTAAATGTTATAAAGAGCTCTAAGAACAAATCAAAAACCGCATGGAAGGTAATTAATGCTAACTTAAATCGTAAATCACAAACAACGGATATTGCAGAAATTAATACTTACGAATTTAACACGTTCTTTGCTGGTATACCTGAAGTTATTGCGAAGAGCTTACAAGCTTCACCTGATCACGCAAACCTCTCTTTAAACAGAATAAATAAATATCAACACAAATTTTTCTCGATTATGAATCTAAAAAACTCTAACATTAAAAATATATACGGAATGACATCACCTACGTGAAATATATAGCACCTTTTATTGTTGAGCCACTATCTCGTTTTTTCAATTGACTGCGTCTTCCCTGATCAACTGGAATTAGCTAAAAGCACACCAACATATAAAAAAGTAAAATTACCCCTATTATTTACTTAACTACTTTAAAAAGACATATTTTTTTCTGTTTTGTGAGCGCCAATATGGATATTTAAAACGCAAATCTACAGTGAAAGCCATATGTAAACTAATCGAGAACCTTGATTTAGGACAAAAAGCATCTGCATCGCTATTAGAACTATTGCAAGGCTTTGATTGGGTTTGCCATAAAATACTCCTCGATAAATTACAATATTATGGCATACGAGGAGATCCTCTGAAATTGCTCGAATCATATCTCGAAAACAGGAAACAAATTTGAAAGTGGTGGATGGTTCAAAACTAGAGCCAGCCGCAACAATACAAAGGAAGACTCAGAAAAGGTGAATAACATGAAGAATATTGAGATGCTGGGAGTATACATCGGCTCAAGGCTGAATTGGAATACTCACATAAATTGTTTATGCGACAAGCTAAATGCAACAGTTGATCAAATACAGAAGATTGTTGAGCCAACTAATACAAACAGTAAAACTAACATACTATGAGAATTTTTACTAGCATAAGCAGTAATATTATAATGTGGGAGAGTACGGGACATGCAGAGAGGGTTTTCAAGATCCAGAAGAAATGTGCAACAGCAATGTTGAATGTTTCCAGTAGAGCTTTTAGCATTTAGTTGCCTAGTTTTTGCAAACGATAACTTAATTCACTTCCGTATCATAAATTAACAGTGCTTATTATAAAATAGAAGACTTTTTTACTCCTGGTAAAGTGTAAAAAGGTATTAAAAGATATTGTTTTTGTTGACTTTGCTGCAGAAATCTTTGTTGAGAAATAAAGTTATTATTGTTGTGCATTTGAAAATTTGAACCAAGGATCAATTAGACAGGCTGCTCATGAAGAATTAATTCGGAGACGCGAAAAGTTCACGGATGTAACTTTTGTTGAAATAAATATTACATTTTTCATCGTTTATTATCTTTTTCTCTATTGTAATTTAAACACGATGTATTTTGTTTTTACTATGAATTATGCTAGATTAATTTCCATATTTGCTTCATCAAAAATAAGTTTTTAAATTTTTGCCTTGGCGAAGTTAATTTTCGTTAACTGTGTTTGGTGAGGATTTCTGGTTTTGTGGGTACCCAGCAGCAAATATGTCGCATGTGTTCTTCATAAATAATAAACAAAATTAAAAAATCTGCATTTCAATTTTCCAAGTTAAACACGTTCACAGTAATAAAAGTTTGAAATATGATTAAAAAATAGTAAGATAGTTGTTTTATCGAATATACCTTAAAATTAAATTATGAATTCAACATTGTAACAACCTAAAGAGCTTAACACCGAAAGAGATCAAAGCTGCTCCTGCGTTAGCAACTGTTTAATGAGTTTATACGCGGCTGTAAATCCATCAAAGATGAACATCGTTCTGAACGTCCAGTGGAAGTGACTACCTCCGAAATGATTGATAAAATCCACGACGTGCTTTTGAATGATCGACGAATCAAAGTGCGCGAAATAGTTAAGACCACAGGCACAAGGTACAGTGTTTTCAATTTTGCACGAAAAATTGAGTGTTAAAGAATCTCGGCGAGATAGGTGCGGTTTACTCTGAGGCTGTTTTGACGCTTTTCCGTCGCAATCCTGACGAGTTTCTCCATCGATGCAAAACTATGACAAAACATGGATACACAACTATACTCTGGAAACAAAGGAATAGTCAAAACAGTAAGTTTTTGACGGCGAACGGGCTCCGAAGAAGGCGACCACGGTGAAAGCGGCCGGCAAGGTGATGGCATCGGTTTGTTAGGATACACGCGGAGTCATCTCCACCAATTACTTGGAAAAAGGATAAGCATTATGCGTCGTTATGGGACCGGTCTAACGAAGAAATCGAGAAAAAACGTCCCCATTTGAAAAAGAATGCCCTCTTCCATCAAGACAATGCGCGGGTGAACACCTGCGCAGTTTCAATGGCCCAAATTTTAGAAGCAAAGATGCAATCACTACAATATCCACCGTATTTGGCTCCCCAGTGACTTCTTCATATTTCCAAATTTAAAAAAAATGGCTCGGCGGACAACGGTTCACGTCGCACGAGGAAGTCATGGCTCAAACAGATGCCTATTTTGAGGATCTTCCGAAATCCTACATTTTGGAGGGTTTAAAAAAAGCTGGAGAAACGCTTGGAAAAGTATATAGAGTTAAATGGAGATTATGTTGAAACATAAATAAAAAAAGAGCTTTTAATAATTTTTTTCTATTCAGAACGTCAATATAATCCGAGCCCGTGGTTAATAATAACGATGGCAATCCTGTATATCTACAATACACCTTCGATAACTAAGCAATTGAATAATGAATCAAATAGCTTAGGCCATTGAATATAATGTTTAGGCTTCATACCACTTAATCATGTCTTGGCATTTCTATAGGCGATACATTACACTATT
The DNA here is from genome assembly GCA_902655005.2 of Marronus borbonicus. Taxonomy (NCBI): domain Eukaryota; kingdom Metazoa; phylum Arthropoda; class Insecta; order Coleoptera; family Scarabaeidae; genus Marronus; species Marronus borbonicus. Next base: position 5,047,623 of record LR737397.1, read on the forward strand.
AATAAGTCGACACATACATTATTCCAATACTTTTTTGCTTCGCGTTATCTAGTTTATCTACATCGATTTAATACACAAATACATGACTGCAGGCAGTATGTATTAAATTGGAACACATTATGCGTACATATTTCATATCGCTGTTAACTTATACAACGTGTATTCGTCAGATATTAGTTTCCATGCAATTGCAAAGCAATGCTCAATAGAGCCGAAGTGGGTAACACCTATAGGTCGACGAACCTTGCTTTTTTTAGGATCGAAGTTTATACATAGCTCATTAGTAATACACCTGCATGCAGATTTAAAATAAATCCAATAACATTCTGTTACGGTACGTGGATGAATTTCATACGCATTGGTAGATGGCTTGAAGTGATAACCGTATGTGGATAGATGTTGATATAAGTCTACCCACACTTATATTTACATATATCATTCAATAAATTATTGTTCCTATGTGGGGATGTGATATGATAATGTCCAATAAATTTATCAAATCAATCGAAGACTAAATTTATATTTAGAGTATTGTGAACTTCTGCGTTTTTCTCAGCAGGTATAGTTCCTGTCGTCAATGTTAATATTTGTAAATTCAAAGGTTCTTTACATTATAAACGTGTATCTGCCATCTGATATAAGCAACTGAATCCTGCTTCACCAGACAATAGAAGAATGGAAGAATTTGATTCAACCACACAATGCGCTTAATATTCATAATAAAGTATCGGATTTAATCAAATTTTGATTATTATCAATTATGATTATATAATCAAAATTTGATTAAATCCAATACTTTATTATGATATGGAAGTTATCTTATCATCCAGCAGTCCGTATAAAACAATAATAATATATTTCGTTTGGACGCATTATAGTTGGGCCAATAATCCTTTTGGTTTGTAATCCAGCATGTACGTTGGCCCAAAATAATACGAGCAAGGTAAGTTGCCGGAAGTATGTTTAGTGAAAAAGGGATTGTGAATAATAATAAATTGTGTTAGGCGTTGGAGGTGTATTAACAAAAAAAAACAAAGTGTCCTGTAAAGGTATACACGTTGTCTGAGAACTGTAGTGATGTTTTACGTTCATAATCACGACAAGGACCCAAATTTTGAAGGACAGATTTTCAGCAACAATGTGGAGAGAAAGGCTATAAAAAAACCTGTACTAAAAACCTTTAAGTTAATGCATAGTTGGACCAGTTTTGACGCAAAACATAAACAACTCATGACATGGAACTTATTAGACACAAAGTATGGATGTGTAGATAAGGTTTACACCCAACGCTTCTAAAATCACAAAAAGAAGTGCTTTTGACCGTAAAATCACTCCTGTAACCGACAAAGAAGAACCGTTTGAACATAATATCGAAGACTTTTGTCAACATATTATAGGTACATGCTTGAAATTAGAAAAAGGAACCTTTTGGGACGCTGTCAAAATCCAATATAACGTCGATAAGAAATTAGAAAGCTGTTGGTGGCCAGAAAGCGCCAAAATGTCCTATAAACATTTCGAGTAGGCCGTTAGATAGAATATCGAAAGTGGTCTTCAGAATGTGTTTTTAATTTTCCTCTACAAGGTCAAATAAAGGTGCTAGAGGTAAAAGAAGAAAATGGTCCTGGGCTTCGGGTTCTTAACAAATAAAATTTAGCAACTTTGGAAAATTTAAATCTACCCGTTATCTCCAATAATAAACGAGGATGGTGAGAATCGAAAACGAAACTATACATATATAATTACATTTTCACATTTATATTTTATGGAGTATTGGTTTTTGCAAGAAACACTTCCTCTCAAAATTACCCTGAAGACAATAGATACCCCGTCGAAACGTTGGATTACACAAATCAATCAATCATCAAGAACACCATATCACGAGTTAGATTGGACATGTTTAATAATATTCTAAGGTGTAGTGATTAACAGTACATATGGATAGTTTGTCTGTAGACTATAAGCAAGCAAAGATAGTTCGGAATATATCGCAAAAATAAAAAATTCAAGCATTTTTATTCATTCATTTTATGTACTTCGTTTATAACTTGTATTGCATTTCCATTTGACAGTATACTTGAGCAAAAATAAACTATAACTTGTTCAAACAGTGATTCATAAAGCAACAAGAAAGTCCCACGATATATGCAGTTGCGACATCGAAATTACGAACACATGTTTCCATGTATTTTAATTAAGCTCATAGCTCACTGCTCCTATAGATTTAAAAATGTTGTTACGACAGTCCTAAACAGTGTAGGGTATTAATTATCTTCGGTAAGTAGAGAGAAAAAAAAAACATTGCGTTAAAATTATGTCAGCGAATAAATTAAAATCCTTTTACTGCTGCATGATCGACCAAACAGAGCGTACTACACGAGGAAAGGTGGAGGACAAGGTTACTGCCGAATTCGGTGAAGAATTAAACATTGTTTATGACTATTTATCATAAAACGCGATTACTGTATGCATGTTTGATGTGGTAGTTGTATACTTTCGAAATCCTGTTTCGTCTTCCAATCCTTGAATTCGATCTCCTCAAACTTACCATATTATTACCGTAAAGACACAAAGACACCGGCTAACTGGTACATTTTTTCATTGCAAATTAATATTTACATAAATTACATAACACGGGTAATAACGGTTACACTAACACCCAGCTAAAAAGGTGTAAAAAGATTGCTCAATTTAAACGAATGCCTTTCTCGAGAAACACACCAACATGATCTTTATTAAGTAGTTTGGAGCTTGTATACTTCTAGGAGATAGTAAGACGAAAATTATGTGTGCTAATTCATGGATATTGTGACAAACAATTTGATAGTTCTCATCTCTATTCTTCCAGTACTCAATTTTGTATTCTTCAGAAACCTCTAAATCTTAGATCTAAAGATTTAGAGGTTTAGAGATTTAGAAAGATATCCTGATAAATACACTACGCGACAAAAACATAGACGCGGTATCGTTTCTATTTACGAAACAAAGTTTATAGACATTATATAAAATGTAAATGAGGGTTATCAATACTTGTTATGTAAATAGTCCATTTATAGATATTTCTGGGTATTTATTGCTTTAAGAGGGGTAATTGAGATTTTCCCAGATCAAAATAGGAATTTTAAATGCGACAAAAATTTAGACCCTGTGCATTTATTACATTAATATAAGCAAAAATGTTTCAATTTGATACTTCTCCTTATATGCAGCGGTTGTGCTGGTAAAGTGTACACATTTCACCACGAAAAATTATATTTTATAAAGTGTATGCCGTATGGGTAGAAAAAAGCAATTATCCTTGATAGAAAGGGGTAAAGTTCTAGCCTGTCACCAGGATGGTGTTAGTAAGAAGGAAATTGCTCGTCGGTTACGAAGAAGCGATCATTCCGTTAGAAATATCCTAAAAGATCCGGAAAATTACGGCAAATCAAAAGGCCAAGGGCGACCGAAAGCTGTAAGTGAGCGGGATAAACGCATGATATTGCGATGTACATCCAATTCTTCTGCGTCGGCGAGAGTTATTGCAGAATAGGCGGGGGTACAAACGCACGTGCGTAATGTTCAAAGGATTTTAAAGGCGTCACCGGGAATATCACGGAATAAAATGTTGAGAAAATCGTCACTTTCGGCGAAACACAAAGAAGCGAGGTTGACATTTTGGTGAAGAACACATATCCTGGAAGAAACAATGGGAAAAAGTTATATCTTCCGATGAGAAACGTTTTAATTTGGACGGACCGGATGGGTACTCGCATTATTATCATGATCTGAGAAAGGAACCAAAAATGAAAATGATCAGACAATTAGGGGGTGGATCTGTGATGATATGGGCAGCGATTGGATTCCGCGATTCCGGGATAGTGTTTTGCACAAACAAAATGACATCTGTGACGTATAAAGACATATTGCGTGACAATCTTCTACGTTTTGGAAACCAATGGGCCGGGCGCAATTTTGTTTTTCAGCAAGATAACGCGCCAATTCATAAAGCAAAAACCATTACTGAATGGTTTAAAGAGAAAAAGATTAAAACTTTACAGTGGACGGCACGGTCACCGGACTTAAACATTATTGAAAACATGTGGGGTGAATTGGCACGTCGCGTTTATGGCTGAGGCCGTCAATATTTCACGGTACAGGAACTGAAAACTTCAATAGTGACTGAATGGCAGAAGATCCCTCAAAATTATGTGTTAAATTTATATAAATCTATTAATGACAGACTATTGGAAGTGATTAAGAACAACGGAGGATCTACGCATTACTGATCACTCATTTGTTGATTTTTGTTTTGCAACAGAGCGTCTAAATTTTTTTCGCAGAAATTGTTTAAACATTGAAGTAATAATTTATTATTTAGTTCATATATTACTGGAGGAGATATTTTTAATTTAATTTTACTTTTATGAATAAAAACTTAATTAGATATCTATCTAGTTTCACAAAAAAATGTTGTAAACCTTAAAACCCTTAAAACATCTTACCGCGTCTAAGTTTTTGTCGGGGAGTGTATATTGAAATGACTCTCAGGAGAGAAATAATTAGTATATGAACATTAGTTATAGAAACAGCACTTCAGAACATCACAATAAGTTTAAAGAACGCTTCTAAACACACGGCGTATCTTACTAAAATCTGCAACAATTAATTACGAAAGTTGTCTTTTCTGTTTTCCATATAGCCGGTGAAGAGCACCATCGCATGTCAAAATTATTTTAACTTTTGGAGAGGATTATCTCAAAACCAATGTCTTGTCGAGTTGGTTTCTGTTTTTGGTAATGAAGCATCATATCAGTCCACAATTTCTCTGATCCCTGATCTCCAAATCCTTTAGTATTCTTTTATGCGTACATATTTGGCCTTGTCTTCATTTATGTACATTCACGTTCGCTTTTTTAATTCTAATAACTTAATGGTTTACAAAATGTGCAAAAAATACGTTACGATCAGCGGGCTGGTGCACTGAAAGAATGAATTCAATAAATCGTGTTCGTTAACTTTGTTTTAATAAAGCAACAAAAAAATTATTATGTTAAGAAATGAATTCATTACAACAATGAACTACTCTTATCGAATTGAAACCTGTTTTTCAATATAATGAATACTCGTTTATTAACTTACTTTGTGAGAAACAAACTTTACGGATTTCTCATTGGACATTAATAAATCTATTTTTTATATAAATAAATCCGTTTAATATGTATAGTGTATACGATGCACTTTTTGTTTTTTTGGAAATAACATGGTAAAAACTGCATCTCGTGTTAATAGTTTTTCAACTTTACGTTTTTGGATTTAACAAGTTTCAATGGCGGAATAATTTATTCTCACTTATTATCAGAATTTAGATAATTTGTTTAGGTCGGTAGATTAAATACAACATTTCTAGACAATTGTAACTCATTTTAAGTTATGCTTAACCCGTCAAATGACTAATGACTAATACATACATTAATCTTCATAAATGTTGCATGGTTTTACATTTTTAAAAAATATGAAAACGCAAAATTGTCTGCTTACACCATAGTAGAAATGGTGGCATATTACATTCAAGGTTTTTCGAGCAGACGGGTACGTAACAATTTCGCAGCAGAGTTTTCAAATCGTCCGATCTAAGATCAAAAAACTATTTTCAAAACTTACGCCAATTTTGCGGCTGTTAGGTGCGTAAATTCAGAACACAGTAAAAACTGTGTTGTGACGGAAGTGCTCAAAGTGTGCTGGGCAATTGAAGAAGAGACCTCTGGTAGCGTGACAGAATTATCGCGCCATTTCCAGATTTCTAGAAGTAGTTGCTATAGAGCTTTGAAAAAAGAACGTAAAAGCTATAAACTCCACCAATTTCAGTAACTTCTAGAGAGACAGACCAGTTATCCCCGAATGAGATTCTGCGAATATTGGATAAACAGAACTAATGAATATCCATCCAAAATCCAATGCCTTAAATTTAATTCTTTTCTCTCGTCTCTGATATGAAAAGATTTATGCTTAATGGAAGAATCACTAGTCAAAACACTAGAGAAAAAATCCCCTGAACATGTGGGCAGGAATAGTTAAAAATCATATTATTGTACAATTTTTGTATAGAGGGATTATCAAAAATACCTTCACCTTTGTGTTATACAAAGAAGTCCAATAAATGGCCGGATGTAGCTCATCCACATAGTACACGAGAAATTACCAAATTTCTAAACATTTTTCTCATGAATGGATTAGCGGTTTGGAATTTATTTAGAGGAACTGAAAATTTCAAGCTTTTAATAGAATTAGTGTCAGGCAGTTGTAAAATGTAAAAGGACATTTTCCAGTAACTCGGCTACTGTTTAGCAGCTTCCGGCAAACAGTTTGAAGATTTGTTCTCTCTCTTTTTCTAGATTATAATTTATTGTTAGTTTTATTGTTTTTTATTTTTCTGTTGAAAAAAGAAAAAATATATTTTTAGTCGTTACTTCTGTTTCTTCTTAAATGTAAGTTAAAATCTCGTAGCACATTTTAATTTACAAGTCATCATCATCATCAAGCCGTCCAATCCTTCGGATTGTGGCTAAGTGCGTTTCTAAAATCCATATAATGAGGTGGATTAAGCCTCGTTTTCTTTTCTTTCTCTTTTCGTTTGTTTTTTTAGCTTTTTGTTAGTCTTCGTTGCGTTTACTATCTCTCTCCATTCCTTGCTGTCCCGGAATTTTGTCTTCTAATCTGCTATTCCCAGTGCTCGTGCATCCTTGGCTATTTCATTTCTGCAGGTCTTCCTCGGTTTGCCTCTTCTTCCTGGCCATAATTGGATCCATTGTGTTACCCTCCTGATTATTTCGGTTGGTTTCCTCCTTATTATATGTCCTGCCCAATAAAGTCTTAATGCTTTTATGTATATTGTTATATTTTCATTTTTCACTTTCAGTACTATTTCTCTTACTACTACTTCAGTACTATTTCTTTGTTTTTCTTTAATCTTTTCTCACTCTGTCTTATTTGCTCTCATTATTTTCCTTTTTACTAATTTTAGCTTTTCCTCTGCCTTTTTTTGAATTCTTTCTCTTGTCCTACCTTTCGCTTCTTGCCCTATTGTTACTCCTAAGTAATTGAACGTCGTAACCATTTCAAATGAGCGTTGTTGCGTTTTTAGATGATCTATTTTCTCGTCTGTTTGCCTTTCTACTTTCGTATATTTTGTCTTTTCCTCATTAATTACCAATCTGTATTCCCTTGCTGTTTCTTCTAGTCGGTCAAATGTTTTTATTAGATCTTTTTGAGCGTTCGCTATTATTGCTACATCGTCGACTTATGCCACTACTTGCGCTTCTTGCGCACGAGTTCTGAATTATATTTTTACCATGTAGTTTCCCCTTTCTCATAGAAACGTCCAGCGTCAAATTAAATGGCGTTGGAGAGATTGAGTCTGCTTATTTCATACCTTTATCTGTGTTTATCTTCTCTATTGTTGCTCTTTGGAATTTGGCGTTGATGTTAATCTCTTTTAATACTACGTCTATTACATTTTTAGTTTGTTTTGGTACTTTTAAGGTTTCTAGTTCTTCCATTATTTTCTCTCTTTTTAAGATATCAAATGCACTTCTAAAATCGACGAAGGTTATATCTATTTCCCTGTTATATTCCCGTGCTTTCTCGATTATTTGATCGAGTACGTGTATTGGTTAATGGTTGAACACCCCATTATTTTATAAGCTATATTTAGTAGAGTTATAGTTCTATGGTTTTCACACTTCTCTTTGTCTCCTTCTTTGTAGATAGGTGTTATTATACCTGTGTTCCATTCATTTGGAATTTTATTTTGTTTCCATATTTGTTAGATTAATTGACAGTATGTTTAATTCGTTGCTGTCCTTCATATTTCAGTAGTTCTGCCTCTATTTTATCGTCTCTCAGGGCTTTGCCATTTCGAAATGTTATTATTTCTTCCTGTATCTCCATTTCTATGGCACATTTGACTTAATTTTCTTCCTCTTCTGTTAGTATTTCCTCCATCTCTGTATTGGTATATTTTTCATTTAGTATCTGTTGGTAGTACTCTTTCCATACATTGCCAATTGGTTGAGGGTCGTGTTCTCTTTTACCATCTTTATTTTTTATACCTCTTGTTTTATTTCCTGTTGTATTCTTAATTTACTAGTACCCAACACATAAGTATCGGCACCCTCCGCACCACACAAGTTTAATTTATTATATAGTAATATAATAATTAGTCCGGGACGGCCGTTTCGAGGACTATATAATAAATTAAACTTGTGTGGTGCGGAGGGTGCCGATACTTATGCGTTGTTTACCATACTACGCCACAGTCCTTGCTATCATTATTACTAGTACCCATTGAAAAAGTATACTAATTAAAGGAAGAAACAAAGATTGACTAAATTCTTCTATTGTCCTTTTTATTTAAAAGATTAGGTATCCTAAAATCTTAACAATTTGTAAACCACAGGTGTGCCAAAAATAATTAAAAGGCCTAAACTGGAAAACCATTAACATGAGATGGAGTTTTTACCATGTTATTTCCTATAAGGCATCTATAAAAAATGCTCTGTATGCGAAAGTATGTGCTCATCGATGTAATCCATTACAATGATAAACTCGTTCATTGGACCAACTTTGATAAAAAAAATTTTTATTGTATTACGTACCTCTTTCACTCAGTGTACACTGTGGCTGCGGAGCTGCAGAACACACAACGACAAGGCTTCAATTTCCTCATGTATTTTTTTGCCAAGTAGAATGAAAAATTACAAGGAGGAGTCGAAACCTTGTATTTAACCTTCCATTTACGTGGCATGTTAAACAAATCGAATGATGTCTATAATTCATCTTTTTGAAAAACCGTGGCATGTCGCATTTTGCATAAATACACCTCATATCTTTTACCTTCTATGAGCTCTCATATTCATGTAAGAAATAGATACATTTTTAGCAGAAAATGTTTAACTTGTTCGGCACGCATTTTCTTATCTGTTCGACATAAATACCTAACCTACGGCTACTTAACGTATCTACCACGCATATGTCAGAAGTAATGAATATGTATATCAATCGTCGTAAATGGAACATCGAACGGCCAATAAGGCGAAAAGAAGAACGACAAATTCGAGCCCCGGGGGTACGATTCGATTTTAAGTGTACCAAGGGTGTTTCTGTATCGGAAGGCGTAACCTTTAAACGCTATTGTCGGTCGCCTTGATCTCGTTACTGTTTCGTTTAGTAAAAGAACTGTATGTCGTTTTTGCTGCCTCCTGCACACCAATTCGATTCGCTAGACTTCAAGTCACCTTGTTCTTAAATTCTTAATACTTTTTCATGAACATACATGCGTAAGTACATTTTATGTACGGATTGTTTTCGTATCACTCTGAATCAGCGAGACGCGTAACACTGGATTTGATAGACGTGCTTTTAGTACAGAGCTAGGAAATCACTTTCCATAAAGTTGTAAAAATCGTGTTTAATTCTTCTGTTTTTCTAAGTAATTTGGAATTGTAATTGCTTAAAATAATCGTGAAGTCTTTGTAATTTGTATTTAAATACTTTTTATTTTCTAAAAATTGGATTACTAGTTTTCCAATTATAATTACTTTTTCAGTTTTAAATTCCTTTTCCAATTACTTAGTCGCAACGGTTTTGTCTGTAGATTTGTTTCTGCAGCCGATTTTTGGTAGTTTGATCAGAGATTAATTTGAGTTAATCTAAGCATGCGCGAGCTAAAACTGATTTATAACTGTACAAACAAAGAATTGAGGTGTTAGTGATGATCGGTGATCAGTTATGGCGACAGAGTTAGATCACATCAAGCAGCGTGTCAGATTTTTAGAGATAAGTATACAAATCAGCCTATAAGTCAATCTAGAATCGAAAAGAAATTTAGAGAACACGGCAATGTAAAGAATCATCCAAAAAGTGGACGTCCGGTGACATTAAATGAAAATGCACAACTTGGCATGCTTTTAGAAATTGAAAATAATCTACATTCAACTAGCAGAAATATTGCTTTCGATTACAATGTCAGCCACGCTTCGGTATTAACATTTTTAAAAATTTAAAAATTTCACCCATACAAGCCACAATTGGTTCACGAGTTGGCAGAAGATGACTTGATTATAAACAAGAATTCTGTGAATAAATGATGGAAAGTTGTTGTAATCGCGATCCAATGTTTTCCTGGGGTGTTTTATTTTCTGACGAAGCAACATTTTGTTTAAACGGAACGGTCAATAAACAAAATTGTAGATATTGGGCTAGGGTAAATCCTTATTGGATACAGAAAATTCATACTCAGTATCCTCAGAAAGTTAATGTATGGGCAGGAATTATTGGTGACCAAATGATAGACCCATTCTTTTTTGCAAATAATTTAACTGAAGAAAGATATCTGAAATTTTTGCAGTTGGAACTGATGCCTGCATTAGCTGGATTATTTCCCAATGCAAACAATCCTGAACTACCAAATAATAGCATTTTCTATATCATGATAGCTCTCCGCTTCATTATGCAAGTAATGTTCGACGCTATTTGGACCAAGGAAGATGGATTGGAAAAAGAGGTCCAATGGAATGGCCGGCTAGGTCTCCCGATTAATTTTAGTCTTCTCTCTGTGAAAGTACTTAAAAAATAAAGTGTATAGAAGTCGACTACATAATTTAGAAGAAGAAGCAAAAAATTCGACATGAGATTACATTAATATCACCTCAAACTCTTCAAAATGTAAGACATTAATTTTATAATCGCCTTGGGTATTGTCAAATGGTGCAGGTGCTAGTACAATGAAAACTATTATTTCTGTGCTTATTTTTCGAATTAATTTTATTGTTAAAGTTTTTTTCTGATCAATAAATTTAGTTTCTTTTTATTCTAATATTCGAACTTTGACACTTTTTTTTTTTCAATTTTTTTCAAGTGTAATATTGATAATTTTATACCGTTGAAATGGAATAAAAAATACAACTGAAATCAATAATAAAAAATATAAGTTGTCGTCTAAAAAACACCGTTGATGACGTTATCACTTTCCGAAGGTGAAAATAAGTGGATTTAAGATATATGTTGCTTTCATACTGCACGATAGTAAAGTATTAAAAAAATTAAAGCTTTAAAAATAAAAAAGAAGCAAAAATTCCTGAACTTTTTTCCACTCCTTTGTAGGAGAGAAAACCGAAAAAATGATAACGTTCTAAAATAAAATGAAAGCCCTGAATACCTCCATATGACATTTTCTGCTCTGGTTTAATAATTATTTTAGCAGCAATAATTTTGTTGAGCCTCCCCAATTTTCTCGTCCCATAGAAATAGGATTCTACCAGCAGCAGCACTCATTTTGGTCATGTTACAAAGTTATTCCCTAGAAACAATAGTTTTCACGATATAATTTTTTGTTACGCCTATTATTATAATCGCATATTACTATTTTTTACTTTTACTTGGGTAGTTGTTTCATTTGTTTTGCTGTTTTTTTGTATAATGTCTATAATAATGGGTTATTAGCAGGTTTTATTTTGCCTCTTTCGATGTAACGTCCCTATTTACTAATGGACCACAAGGTCTTGTTTGAATCAACATATTTCATATTTGACAATAAGTTCTTCCTTCAGAAAACGGGTTGTCCTATGCGTATCGTCATCAACCCTTCCACAACTGGAATTGCTACGAATAACATCTTCACTCTGTTATAGATAATAGATTTTCACTCTCCTTTTGTGCACTAAATATTGTTAACAATTTTAAGGACAAACTTCAATTCACCGTTGAGATAGAATTTAATTAAATGGCTCGGCGGTCCAGTAGCAAGAGGGCCTGCGCTTGACTGACAAAAAAAATTTTTAATGATTCCGGTACACTCCCGAGTCACCATTCGCAGTTGGAGTATACTTAACTGTGCTTCACTCTTTACGGCGAGGGGCGAGAGTAACAAGGCCATGAAACGCTTAACATACATAACTTACATAATAAAAGGGTCCTGAGGTTATGACAAGCCGTAAAAAGCTTATACACCCCGTTGGGCTGTCACCCATAACTACCTTGCCTTGATATTAAAGTTCAGAATATAAGATTTTTGTTTCGAGCTTTGGGACAGAGCGCTTTGGAGATCTGTCGTCCTTCCTTTCAAAAAATAAGCGTTGTATACCCAAAAACAGTGCAATTTTATTCCATGTCGATACAATTTATTAAAAAAAAAATATAATCAAACGCCATATTTTCGGGCATAAACATTTCATTCTGAAAAGGTATGTGTAACAGGTTCCATTAATAAGTGTATAGCTATAATTGGCCTTGTTCGTATAAATATTATTATTATAGAAACCAAGGTATATCGAAATACTTATTCATTAGTTTCCAAGATGTACAGAATTACGAAACCTTGATGCAATTTCATACATGTAAAGCATAAAAGGACAAATATGAATGGCCAAAAAGAAGGAGAGACTGATCACTTAATCGGATTAGCAAGCAGCAACAGAAGAAGGACAATAAACATGTCGTATTTCTCCATTTCTGTTACACCGGATTATCGAACTCTTTTTGAATTGCAAATAATGGCTATTTATTGTGTACCGATGTATAAATATTATACGTATGTACATACACAGTGTACATACGATGTGATAGTGTCTGGGTATTTAATACATTGTTTAAAATATATAACTGGATAATCTTGACCCAATTGCCAATGTTCAAGCTTAATTATTATGATGTACTGCTTCAATATTTTACGTGGAGGCCCTGACAACGCCGAACGTATATTTTCTTGCAGCCGTGTGGCCATATACGGACGGAACAATGAGACGTAAAGGTTTTATCTTTGAAAAAGGGGAATTATTTATAAGGATACGTTATATCGGACGTTGTTTTAATGATCGTAATCATAATACAATAGGAAGCTATTATATATATTATGGAGTACACTAATTGCTTTTATGAATATCCAATCTTTTTCCAAGAGCAAGTTGGATGAGTAGTCTAGTCAAAGAGCTTCGGTTATAACGTAGCAATAAAGAAAGGAAACTTGAGTATAGTAATCAATTGTAACATACTAACTTGGAGTGTGCTTTATGCCAATTAATTGGAAATAAATCTCATCAAACATTAATTAGATTGGTGCAAGCTTATCGGTCTTTAATTTTTTACTCCTACTTTCGCTGTTATCGAACAGAGGACAAGAATATAAATCAGTTATCAAATTCTGCCTGTTTGCTTCCATTACACTGGAAAGTTATAATAAAGCATGTAAAACGTTTACTTCAGTGGTACTTGTTAGTCCTCTGCATGGTTTACAGATCATAATACTAATAAAATTTATTCAACATTCAATAGGCGTCCTCACACCCTTCGCTGATCGTTTTACTGCGGGTATATGTATAATTCTATTTTGTTTCCTTCAATAACGTAGTCGTCGCTATTGCAAATAGGCAGTCATCTTGCTCGGTTATCGAGTTGTTCACTCTTTCGCCAACATGATCTGAAAAATCGTCTCTTTCGGAAATAGAATAGAATAGCGGTATTATTGCAGTGCTTCGATACAAAAAAATACAAACGCCAAAACAGAAACAATACTTACAAGTATATACACTACCCGACAAAAACATAGACGCGGGATCGTTTCTATTTACGAAACAAAGTTTATAGACATTATATAAAATGTAAATGAGGGTTATTAATACTTGTTATGTAAATAGTCCATTTATAGATATTTCTGGGTATTTATTGCTTTATGAGGGGTAATTGAGATTTTCCCAGATCAAAATAGGAATTTTAAATGCGACAAAAATTCAGACCCTGTGCATTTATTACATTAATATAAGCAAAAATGGTTTAATTTGATACTTCTCTTTATATGCAGCGGTTGTGCTGGTAAAGTGTACTCATTTCACCACGAGAAATTATATTTTATAAATTGTTTGCAACATGGGTAGAAAAAAGCAATTGTCCTTCATAGAAAGGGGTAAAGTTCTAGCCTGGCACCAGGATGGTGTTAGTAAGAAGGAAATTACTCGTCGGTTACGAGGAAGCGATCATTCCGTTAGAAATTTCCTAAAAGATCCGGAAAATTACGGCAAACCAAAAGGCCAGGAGCGACCGAAAGCTGTAAGTGAGCGGGACAAACGCATGATATTTTGCGGTGTGCATCCAATTTTTCTGCGTCGGCAAGAATTATTGCAGAACAGGCGGGGGTACAAACGCACGTACGTAATGTTCAAAGGATTTTAAAGGCGTCACCGGTAATATCGCGGAAGAAAATGTTGAAAAAACCGCCACTTTCGGCGAAACACAAAGAAGCGAGGTTGAGATTTGCTGAAGAACATGTATCCTGGAAGAAACAATGGGAAAAAGTTATATTTTTGGATGAGAAACGTTTTAATTTGGACGGACCGGATGGGTACTCGCATTATTATCGTGATCTGAAAAAGGAACCAAAAATGAAAATGACCAGACAATTAGGGGGTGGATCTGTGATGATATGGGCAGCGATTGGATTTCGCGATAAAAGTGGGATAGACTTATTGCGTGAGAATCTTCTACGTTTTGGAAACCAATGGGCCGGGCGCAATTTTGTTTTTCAGCAAGATAACGCGCTAATTCATAAAGCAAAAACCTTTGCTGAATGGTTTAAAGAGAAAAAGATTAAAACTTTACAGTGGCCGGCACGGTCACCAGACTTAAACATTATTGAAAACATGTGGGGTGAATTGGCACGTCGCGTTTATGGC
>LR737397.1:5072324-5103443 GCA_902655005.2 Marronus borbonicus
TTTACCAAATGAAACATATATTTCTAATTGCCTAGCATGTTGACCTAGGGTATTGAATCGTATTGAATTTGTCTAATATTTATTGCCTATTTTTGTTTGCTACAATTACGTTCTTCTAGATCTTCCATGTTATGATACAAAATATTTCGTCGTAATAACATTGTTCTGGATAATTATTTCCTTCAAAGATACAAGATACGCTCGAAGCAAGGTATAACTCGTAAACGAAAGACAAGACATACAACATTAGCTTATATTTAGTAATAAATTATAATACATAAATATATCTATATTTCTGGCGTATTTCACGATATGGTTTGAAACCAACCTTCAATAACAATAATGAATGGTGCTATTTCTGGTATCCTATCGTCACGTAAATTTACATTCTACAAGAATAACATCGCAGTATATTGTAGGGTTTTTGGGGATGTACCTTCAACTGGTTTCTCTTAATGAGTGAAAGAGTCAAGGGTAATTCTTATTGATTCTTACACAGTAAATAGTTGGGATTTTCTTTTAGTTTTTGTTGCTAATGAATCTCACGTCTAGGAGTATAATTACAATGTACAAATCTTTACTGTGTAGCATCTCCATTTTAGTACAAAATGAGATTTCAGTTTCTGAATTTTACGCGGATAACACTGGCCAACAACGATTTTATTGTTTCCGCTATTAGAGCAGCTTCAGGGTAACTTAGTATTGTTGATTACATATTTTCTAACAGTTTGTTTATATAGACTCTAGTTTTTATGATAAAGCTTTTTTTAGAAGGTATGGAGAAAAATAGAGAAAAAAATTAAATTAAAAATTTATTGGCAGACAGGCGAAAAATACGTCAAATATAATTATACAAAATAAATTGAATATAAACCTGAAAAGTATGTTTCCAGTAAAAAAAGAAAACTGCATCTACTTCTATTGTGTTGGACTTGAAAACAATCACGTTCCAAGTTCCAACAATAGTCTGCCATTGTATGTATCCCACCTTCCTTGATACCTTTGCTCCATTAACTTTACGTCTTGATAGAATCGCTCGCCTTGTTCTTCACTAAATTTACCGAGGTTTTCCGGAAATCTAACTAAATAGTTGTAATTTAATGCTCATATTACCAGCATATTTCGTACGAGTTCTTCATAATGTTCTGTCTTATTGTTACACAAGAAATTCTTAAGCGTAATAACAAAAGAACACCAAAGTTTAAGCTTTTTCTCTTTCCTATTGTCCATTGCCGTAGAGATGCCACACATGTTTTGCACACTTCATGCGGAACCCAAGACTTATCCTGTTTTCCAATTGCAAAACCAAAGTAAGCAAAATACGACTTCTTTAGAAAATCGGTGATGTTTTGCCTTTGTTTTTCCGTGGTATATTCACCACAAATGTAGCAGAATACGATGCCCTTGAAAGCATGTTGTGACATGCTGGGGAAAGTCAGCAAACTCTCGTTTATCGTGATATAGTTCTCGTTGAAAAAATGCCGTTCTAACTAAAGTAAAAATCAGTAGAAATATAAATTACTTCCAAATTCCTTGCTTCAAATGTAATATGAAATCATATAAACATCTTTGGCAATCGAAAAAGAAACTGTTTCTGTTGGCCTGTGTAATTTTCCAGAAAAGAAAGCATTCACCTTCGTATTTTTTTCTTTAAAACTAATAATATGCTAGATAAATGTAAGAGTATATCAAATACGGTTACTAATTTATTTGCCGAAAATCATTGCATTTGAATTAAAATTAAAAAAAAATCAGGTCGCCCCAAAAATCCATGCAACGCTTGCATGACTGAATAATATCAATTATTTTTGCAATTGTTATTAATTATACACCAAGTACCAAAAAAAGACTTTGCAATCGTTTGCAACGGTTATGCAAAAGAAAGAAGTGAATAGTGTTTTAACAACGAGAAAAGTACAATTCTGTCATTATGAGGTCAAGAACGACATGGGATTGAAGAATTGATCGTGGCGAATATGTTTATTGAGTAGGTGCCGCTAAATTGCGTAATAAAGTAATCACTATGATAATTATATTAAGTATGGATAAACAACACCTGGGAGGTGTATTCAATTTATTGGCAAACAACATAAAAATATCGGCAACCTCCGCACTACACAAGTTTAATTAATTAATCCTGGACGGCCGTTTCGATACGAATGATCCACATACCCAACTGGTAACCGAATGATATGAGAAACCTCTAAATCTAACATGCTTGTTCTATCCATCCCTACTTTCGAGAACTATATTATTTACAAATACTTACTTTTACCGCTTACCTGCCGCAAAACTAAGACATGCAAAAAAATATGAACAAATAGACGGAAGAATCTCTTGTTATTGTAGCCCGAAACATAAAACATGTGCAGTCTTAGCCCAATAAATCAAGTAGAAATGAGTACGACAACGGTGCGTTCTCTGTATTCATCAATTTCTTGTTACTTTTTATGTAAACCGTCTCGTAAGCGTCTAATTCCCGCGGCGAAGTTATATTCTTAACCAATTTCAAGTTTCCTAATTTAATATCATGCCAGGTTTCGTTTATGTGCTGTGCTACACTTAACGAATCTAATCCACCGAGGCGATAACACCTGATGTGTTCCTTGTATCTGGTGCCGATCGCTCTTTTCGTTTGACCAAAATAGGCTTTATAACAGTCATTGCATGCAATTTTATAAATTAAATGGAAGAAAGGTCACTATCATTATTGAATTTACTATTTTAAGAATTTTTTGCATTTCGTATTGAATTTAAAAAAGTAGATAAACTGTAGATCTATTCGTTACAAAAGTTACAAAAAATATACAGCACAAAATACACCCGGAAAATCATTTAAAAGTAAAAAGACACTTTTTTTTAGAAAATTTCGACCTAATCTTTGGAATTTTTTCCTAAAAGCCGTGTATTCGCTAAGAATAAAAACCTTTATAGAAATAAAAAATTATTTATTATCAAAAATGAAAAATAAATTAATTATCGTTAATTAATAATCCTCATCATAACAAGTATTAAGAATATCCTATTTATACCCTAAGTTGTAACGCTTCTTCTGTCCAACTGACCTCTAGTGGTCTGGGGTGCAGGCTTCAAACCTGTAGTCGACTAACGTCGAAGTGGTTCAATTCCACCTGTTGGGCGTTACCAATACTACTAGGTATTTTTTTTCTAAATGTATTTTCGAATGGTTTTTGTATTTACGCTTAATTTAAATAATCGCCTTAGTGGGATGCTATTTTCTGCCGTTTGTATTTACGATATTAAATATAAAAAAATATTTTTTATATAAAACTTTTTAATTTAGAGCTATTTATCATTCATGAATGTAACGATTGGTAGTTCTCTAGAATTGTGTTTGTCTCTAGTGACAGGGAACCGTCAAATCTTATCAAAACATTCCGGTGCATTCCGGGAAGAGAATGTCAGTCTGAAAAGGCGTAATAATTCTATTACAAATTAAACAGTCTAATGGCTTTTTCAAATGCAGTACAAATGTTCTCTAACCAATGGCTATATTTGAGAAGCAAACTTCGAATAAGGTGTTAATCGATGATACCGAAAGTATCTCTTGTGTAATAGAAAATTGGTTCAACACAAATGGTCATACGGTAAGATAATTATCTTAATTTCCGAAAATTACACAGATTATGACTAACGCAATTCGAATGAATAGGAGTTCGTAATTCGAGTACAAAGAGGACCATTTTCTGATAGAACTTGGCGAGTGCACAAAAGATACAATGATTTTGTTAAGTTACATTCGCAGTTGCAAGCTTCTGGTTTGCCCCTGTCACTACCACCAAAGAAAATTATCGGAAACATGGATCCAGAATTCATTTCAGAGCGTCAGCAGGCTTTACAAGTACGCATTTTAATTTTTTTTTTGTAAATATCTATTTTACAATTTTTCATTTACACAGAAATATCTAAACTCAATAGTAATGAATCCGATATTAGTGTCTTCATTGCCGGCAAGATCGTTTATTGATCCCGCAAATTATTGTCAACCATTTCGAGGTAAACTTTTGAATAATTTACTATGTACACTATATCAGTTAAATATTTGCCATGATTTTTAGAATTAGCACTTCAACATGTTTCATTGGCGTTACGTGGTGAAGTAGGATGGGAAGTTGTTACCCCATTGACAGAAATTGGTTGGCGTTTGAGGAAACACTACTATCACGTACGTAGTAAGAATGCACCTAAAGAAGAGTTTTGGGCCAGCTGGACTGACTATGGACCCGATAAGCATTTAGATGATAAGGATATGCATGCTGTTTTTAAGAGTTTAAGCCAAATCCAAGTAAGTATTAAAAATTTGGTGTTAAATTACGTTCATAAAAATATATTTTTAAAAGTGCATGCAATTACTGTACCAACTTATATATTAAGTCCTTGTAACAGATTGTTATTCAGCAGTTTCTAAAAATAAGTATTTAAGATAACACACATCAAATCATCCTTTTTATATTCTATATACAGAGTGTCCCTAAAAACTCTACAAAATGCTACTATAGGACTCTTAAACCAAAATATTACAATTTAGTCTAACTTATCTTAGTTCAAAAGTGATAGTATTCATAGATGTGAAGTGTTAAAGTTTGTTTTATTTATTAAATTATTTTCTATACCAGAGTTATAAAATTAGGATGGATACATTTACACCAGGGTTAACTGATGCCATTTTGAAGGCAGCAAATTATTTTCAAATAAATTATCTATTGATGGTAAAACAAAATTAGTTTATTAAGGTGGACCAATAAATACCCATGTTATAGGAATTAAGATACAGATTTTTCAAAAAACTGTTATTTGTTTTTCTACATATTCTCATTTTAGTAAAGATACATTTTTTCCGTGGCACGTCCTTGCCATTTCATTAACCCTTTCAAAAAATACGCGTTTTTAAACTCCTTAAAATAAGCTTTCCTCACTAATGAAGTTTTTGTTTGAGCTGAATCTTTTGTCTACGAGCCACGCAAGGTCGAGTCAGTAAGGTAGATGAGGCAGCAATTCATGGGATTTGACTGCGACAACTCTGGATGTGTGAACGCGGTGGAACATAATCTTTTTCTCCTTCAATTATTCATCGAATCGCTCCAGCATTCAGTGCAGTAATGCCCCTTGATTGTGTATCCTGTCTCCAAAAGTTGATGGAGATTATTCCCTTCAATTTTCAAAAAATTGTGGCCGTAACCTTTCCGACCGATGGTACCGTTTTCGCTGTTTTTGGAGTAGACTCGTCTAAAAAGTCCACTTTTGCTGTTGCTTCGTCTCAATGGATTCAAATTTCATCAACGGCTATGATCCGACGTAAAAATTGTTGCGGATTTTGCTTATAGAGATCCAAACACTGCCTCGAAATTGTTTAACAATTGCAGCACCTATCGGGTCGACAGCTTTCTCACTCCTTTTACTGTAAAACGATCTCTGCTACTTCGCGCGCATTCTGCAATCAGCGTGGGTGATGGCGCGAGCTTTTTCAATGATCGTCAGCAACCACGTCAGCTAGGTGACCTAGGCCCACCTCATCGAAAACCGATATACGACCACGTTTGAATTCATTAAACCAGTGTCTAACAGATGCCATGGATGGTAAAGTGTACACATTAGGATTACCATCTGTCCTCGAGGATTGTCCTCGCTTAATAATAATAATAATCAAGCCTTGACATCCCCCCAACATCTTTCGCGAATTACAGGGGACATCGGTCAGCCATGAATTATTACGCCTGCGCCTATAGAGCGTCTTAAGATGCTTACCCTCAGGATTCGCTAAATTTGGAGAAAGGAAGACTACGGAAAACCTTATTCTGAAAGTGCACACTAGGAACTGGGCCACTAGCCCCTCAAGGTTTAAATATTTCTTCCGCTTGTGCTCGTCTGACAACAAAAATCATTGAAAGATAAGCTCTTCGATCTTTTATAGGTAAATAAATATTAATTTTTGTTGTTTATCAAAGTTATTGATAACTTTTTTAGATTAAATGTAGCAAGTAATTCCACCTATCTTCCAACACGGGTGCTTATTATGTATGTACTTTGAAAATGTTTGAAGCGTACCCATTTATTTTTTGTCCTCGTTTCTGGATCTTTTCGTAATACGTTGAGAAATCTTTATAGTTATGATTGAAAAGAATAGCCTCTCCCATATAAAGAGGGACTTAGATATTGTGAGCTCCATCCCACCTTCTCATAATCCATAACCACATAATAAGATCATCCTTTGGACTTAAATAAGTTAAATTAAATCATCTATCCTACTAGCTTAAAATAATTGTAATATCATTTTTTATACACATTTTGGAAGCAACCTGCATAATATAAATTTCAGCGTTTTGTTACAAGCTTTTTATAGAAACTGGAATATTTAATTCTATAAACTATTTTATTTGCAGCACCCATATATTTATCCAATAGAATTGTGCCTCTGTACAGATATTGGGGCTCTGGTAGTGAGAACTAGTCATAAAAACGGATCTATACGTGATATACTATGTGGCGTCAAGCCGAAACAATCTTTCTTAAAAAAATATGGAAATCCTAAAGGCCACAAGCCCTTAGAAACATCCCAAATAGCTTTATATGGACGGCAAATATTAGAGGTGTTAAAGTTCCTACATGATAAAGGGTTACCATATGGTAAGTCTCAAAATTAACCTTTTATTTAAAAGAAAGCTGCGTATCATGTAATCTAATTTAAAGGTAATTTACACACTGGTAATATAATAATCGATAATGACCGAGTAAAGTTATTGGATATCGAGAATGGTGTCTTGGGTGTACCAAGCTTTTATCGACCATATTTCATGCAGCATAAGAAAATTTTCAGTATGCAATCCATTGATGTTTATTCCTTTGGTCATACTCTGTATGAAATGACGTTTGGTGCACCGTTACATGAGAGTATCGTAGACAATTATCCAAATAATTGTCAGCAACTTCTGAGTAAGATATTCAAAGAAAAAAAAAACTACTAAGCAAATGGAATATTGTTTTTTTCAGAATCTGTTTTGGATTCGATTTTATCACCCGAAGCTTGTAAAGCCGGGCTCCCATCCGTAGAAGACCTTCTACATCATCCATTCTTCTCCACCATAGTTTTGACATTACAACCAACTGATAAGGCTCATTTGAAGATTCCCAATTCAACCAAGGAACAATTAAAGAAAGGTACAACGTTGCTTGAAGAGCGCTTACGAGAAGAGCAGAAAATGGTACGCAGCCAAAAACGATTGGTTAGAGTACAGGAAATGATGAGTTCTGAAGAGGAAAGGAAAAAGCAAAGATCAAAAATGGTAAGCTTGTTGGCATTTCTTTATTGATCAATTTTGGAGAGGAATTAAATTAACTAATTTTGATTTCATTCCTCCTTAGAAACAGGAACAAAAGATTGCCAAAGAAAAACAACGTCAAAAAACATTAGAGGAGAAGGATGAAAGGGATAGAAACGATGTGACGAATGGAGATAGAGCGGAAAGTGTTAATAGTTCGAGCACTACGGGAACGGCAACGCCACCGTCGGTGACAGGAGGTATTACACGCACCATTTCACGGCAATCATTTTTTTCACTTGATCTTTCGTAGACCATGCCCTAAAATTGAGAATAACAATGCACATGTGTACAATATTTTGCGCTAATTTAACTGACACCAATGCTTTGTCGTAACGTAACCTAAATTTATCTTTTGATATTCATTATTTCTTTTGTATTCTACGAAACTACACAAAAACGTTATGTGGTATGTTTATTAGCAGCTACGTTGCTGTGTCAATGATCATATTAATTTTCATTGTACAAACTTAACAAGTGTAGCGCACCTGACATTATTAGGTTACATCAATGTAACCTGGTTTGTAATTCTTATTTTACGGACATGGTATATTATATTCACTTCATATTTTTAAACATGAAACGTTTTGTTGTTGTACATATACATATCTACTTTAGAATTTTTTAGATTCTAGACTGGCTTATTAGGCTTTTCTTTTGTTTAGGCCTTGCTACTTCTTGAAGGGATCTGGTATATTATTTTCTATAATTTTTACTGTTGTTGATGTGTCTGTATACAACTCTCGCTACTCCTTTTTTGCTATCTACGTAGCTTGCTTTGTTCTTCTTTTTAGATTTCGTTTTTTTACTAATGTACAGGGTGTCTCAGGAGGAACTACATCGATCAATATATGAAAGAGTATACATTGGAAAATTCTGCAAACTCGGCAGTGTACTAAAGACGGCATGTACTGTTGAACTAAATTATTTTTAATAATCCAAGTCTTTAGACTGAGAAGCATCTGTCAACTTTGTTAAAACAAATGTGTTACTATTTCTAACCATATGTGGTATATTTGCATTCTTTGAACATTTTTATCAAATAGAAGAGTGCATGTGAACTGGCGTAACTGTGAAAGTGTTTAACTTGGAAGATTGAAATTTTGAAGGACTGTCGATCGTATAGGGTAGAATTAGAAACCGAATGAATTTTTCGAAAACAGCGCGTTCGATAATTACTATTAAACTTTCAAATGGAAGAAGTGTCACAATTTAATTTTTTTTAATACGACTACCTATTTTTCTCTTTCTCATACAATTGCTCTTACAAAAAAAATGTCCAGTCATTCTGCACCTAAGATTGATATTCTTCAAGATATTTAGAAAAATGTTTGTACTATAATTTCTTACTGAATCTTTTAAAATATCGCCCAACTTTGGTATAACTGCTGTTCATGGAAATTGTCATTTGGAACATTTAACACCATATCCAACAATATCTTTAAGACAAGCTGCCCTGGAATCAAAATTGTTTAGGTGTTAATATGCGGAATACTTGGAAAACATAAGCTTCGCTCATATCTATTTGCCATGGTTCAACAATTAAAAGAATTTGATTTTCTAAACTGAGTGAGTTTTTGCGAATTTATTTTAACATGGTCTCAAAAGAAAGAATTATTTTTAGACAACATTATTTGGACGAATGAAGCCAAATGTACAAGAAATGGTCTGCTTACCTGGCATAATTCTCATCCAAGAGAGTCTACAATTCAACGTTTCATCAATCCTGCATTTTTTCCTAATAGTCATGTATCTCTAAGGTGGATGATATTTTTAAATACTACATAAGCCACATTCTAATTAATGGATACTCTTTTTCTGAAGGAAATTGTGTTACAGTATATGTTTTGCTAAAATCTTGAAAAGTATCCATTTTAGATCCGTAATGCACAAGATGTTTTTTTTTTATTTTTATGAAAGAGTAATTTGATGAGAAAGAAAAAAAAAGGTGATTGTATTTGTCTCGGCACTTTTTTCATTTGAAAGCTTTATTTTTTTTTAGAATCGGCAACATAATTGTTCCATCAGACAAACCACAAAATTGAATTGGAAACTGAAAAATGTATAATACTGTATAGGTGTTCCATTTAAGACAACAGTTACCGGGAGTCTTATTGTGAACACGCTGCTGCAACCGGATATTCCGCATCGCTCTCCTCTTCCAGGCGTATTGCGTTGAGTCGATATTTGTAGATCTCAGCTTTGAGGTAGCCGTATAGGGAATACTCTCACGGGCTTAAGTTCGACGGGTGGACGGGCCATGAAATGTTACCGAATCTGGAGATCAAGCGGTTGCGAATCCTATCTTTCACAACAGGCATTGAATTACGGCCTCATCTTGTTGAAACCAGACACGTTCCATATTCTGTTCTCCAGATGTGGTGCAAAAAAAATTTTGATGATGCCCTCGTAGCGTTCAAAAGTTACAGTAACCACACTATCATATTCCTTAAAAAGTAGGGTCGCACAATACCTTCTTGTAAGGATGAACGTGGAGGCTGTTGTGAAGAATTCGACATGCAGTACGGCTGAGAGCCACACCAGCAGAGCGCCTAGGTGACCATAGAAACGACTCGCTCTCACACTCACATCTGCGTAAGTTTTCTGCTTCGAGAAAAATAGATTTCGACAACCGCGTTGCTCCATCGGCCACAGCATTTTTATGACTGAGAGGCCTAGAAGCCGAAACTTCCCGAATTACTGCGTTACTTAAGCCTATTCCTACCCTCATATGACTTTCGCAACGCCGTTCTGAAGGTTGGGTCCCATTCTGTACATTATTCCACTTGATGTAATACTATCATATGCGCCCTGTATGTTGCAATTTAGCTCCTAAATATAACATCGCCAGTGCTAAATGTTAGGCAGAATGTGAATTCGTTTTTCGCCAACTCAGCAATTTTATTATAACAATGAAAAGTATAATTTTCATGTTATAAAAGTGAATCACGTACTTAGAATCATACTGAATAGATACTATTGAGTTAGCGTATCTGCTTTGCAATAGGATACATTGATTTTATTTGTTTATAATACTTTTTATTTTTATCTAGTCATACTATTTTCACTATTCTTACACATTATGATTTTTAGGCTGAGAAGTTAAGCAATCATGCCTCGGACAATTGTGTCTTGGATCAATTACCATCAACCCCATACTTCAATTCTGCTTAGTTTTAAAGCTACGACCTTTTGAGGTGTTACGCAAGGAAAATGAAGTAAAGATCACCTCACATTGTCTACATTACAACGTTTCGTTCACATTTTAATGAAACGTCGTTTGTTTCTCTCTATTAATAGTTATTAAACTTTCTTTCTTTATAATTTTCAAATCCTTGCAGGGCCTAAATACTTTGTCATTTAGCTTTTCTTTGTTTGCCTTAATTTTTTTAAAATCTAATTACCAATGAAAGCACCTAAACTCAGCAAGTTTAGTTATTAATCTTTACAATGAAGAAAAAAATCATTTCTAGGTTCGGTTATCCCAACACCACCGCCAGCGCCACCTATCGGTGTACCACCCCCTCCACCGCCACCATTAGAGAACGGTACCGTTAAGCCTAGCACGTTACCGCCTGCCGATGAACGTTCGACCTTGCTAAATTCTATTTGCAACTTTAACAAGAATAAATTACGTAAGACAAACTAATAAGATGTTCTTTAGGCGATATAATTCTTCTGCACCAAAATATATGTCTATTAAAATTAGTTCAATCAAAGAATGCTACGAGCGTTGTTAGTAGACGTACAAGGAATTGAGGAATCTAGGAAAGAGATCGATATAAATGTAAAAATAAGCTAAATATAATATTGCTATTTTATTTTTTATTGAAACAAAAGAATATTGTGATATTGATGTATATTTGTTCGATTTTTTATAGATATATGATGATAAAATACCTATTAACTATTATTATTTTAATGCTGTATGTTTTGTTTTTAAAGTGTCTATTTATGGTTGCTGTTTATTGTATTTCAACGTATGGAAATGATTACGTAAGTGTCGTGCGTTACGTAGTGATAATTAAGGTTCGCAAAGCCGGTGTCAGACCATGAACGTTGAGAAGGCAGGGTGATATTCTAGTAATACCGTACGCCATAGAAATGAAAATGCATATACCTAAGAGGGAAGAAAACAGTCACGTAAGGAATACCAGGCTCGTTCGACGTTACCGTGTTTAGTAGTAAATGCGAAGAAATAGTTCGTCAAAGATTATTTAAAGATATCCGAACTTGAAATACGACGGATCTCGTGTAAGGTGTTTTGGTGTGCAATAGGGTCATTAGCGTAAACCACAAGTGGAAAAAGCACTATCAAAAACGCAGAATTTATAATGAATTTGTAGCTAACACAGGACTTTGTGTAGTGGTGAAACCATGAAAAACGTTTGTGATCAGCTATGCTTTGTGGTGACTGCTTGTTTAAACCTACTTTTCCTAGTTCGCACATGTAACGTATAAATTGCATACGTTACATCTTGTAGCAGATTCACAACTGCTAAATGAAAGAGTAGCACAGACCAAAGTAGTCTTTGTCAAATCTTCCAAACGAATTCAACAATTGTTCGAGCAACGTCCTAATATCCCAGAACTTCCATAGTCCTTTTTGACCCGATAGGGAACGCGGTTGGGAACTGTTCTATTTTCTACATTTCTTACCACTCCGGTCCATAATGTTACAACTTCATGCAGAAGAAACTGCTGCCATCAAAGCAAATCAATTGAAATTTACCGTTAGTTGAATCCTTGGAAATAGTAGATAACGTACATAGAGAGCTAGAAACCTCAAGTGACGAGATTTCAAATTTCACTACTACTTTCTACAGTTATGTAGTGGTGCCGTAATTACATCTATAGAGTATGCGCAATCCGCCGAAATTCGACATTTAAATATGAAAAGCCCAAACACATACATTTATTTATTTCAAAGACCATTGGAATTATCCAAACATTACGCCATTACATGCCGAACAGTTCTAGTTATGTAGTAACGGCAATGGAAATTACACCATAATTCGAATGTTTAGTGGGAATTTTAATATTTACTACGTAAGTGTTTTCCGTTGTGCATTATGTTAATTATAAATTATAACTTATAAATTCTTACTTAAATAAAGTTCGGCATTTCCCAGTCGGACGCCTATGTTCAGAAACCGTGATTTGCGAACCTTAGTGATGATATTTAAAGCAGAAAGAGATTGGTTTAACACGTAGGACAAATTGCACAAACTGGATTAGCGTATAAACATGTATAAAATATGAATAGTTGGATTAACTGTATAAATATATGTTTCATAGAACCGTATAATAAATTTTATGTATAAACGAATGTTTAGTTTAACATAATCAGCTTTCATTTTAATTAAAATTGAGGAGTTTTACCTTTGATGGTATTTTTTTCTGAAATTTAAATCAAATTCAAACTTTCTGTAGGCCATGCGAAGGGATAATACCAATCGTCTCTATCATACATATGTACATGTACAGTGATGAACGGAAGAATAAGAACGTGTATGTGGAACTTTTCCATTTCACTGTACGTGGATCTACGTAAAGATAATGAAACGTACCAACACGTTTTAAATCACAAGAAGTTTGTTGAACGAATTTCACGTGCGTATTTATTTTTTGTTTATTGTATTATTCGTTTGCACATTTGGAAACAGCAGAGTCATTTTTATAGGTATCTTTAGTACAACATAATCACATGTTATACCGATAATGTAAAGGGTTACTCTAAGAACTGTGCTGATTTCTAAAGTACGAAGATTGTCTTGTTCTAATCGCTGTTGATAATTCAGTCACAGTCACCCATGGCCAAAGCATAACTAACGCTTTTAATCTCCATCAACACATTATTTTCTGCACCGCTGTATAAAAATCTTGATATACATGTGTACAGTGTCCTCGTGGATTATGGTAAAACAAAAAATTTTCATAAGTTTTGATGTGGATATCGGATTGTTTCTAGCTAAAACTATCCTAGTCTGACAATTTATAGGATTGCCACTATGGGCGCTGAGATCTTAAAAATGTTTGTGAATACTTCTATAGTTCATCCACGTTAAGAATGCAGTAGATAGCAGTACGATCCATATTACATCGGAGAAATCTACCCGATGGAAAAATAGCGACCAACTCAAATTTTAAATTGGCAGCGTATGTTATGACGTGATAAAATAATAAAGTAAAAGTAAACAATTTCTGAAACCTGAAAACAATTTAACTATGATATACATTTCTCCCATTCAGTTTTCGCAGTTAGCCCAAGCTGCTTTGCGGTTACTTTAACAGTTGCCGTCTGTCTTAAGCTTCAGATACAAATTATAACCCATCAACCTTTGCTTACCACCACCATACTTAAGCCGTTGCAACAAATATATTATCGGTGTCGTTTTATATAATTATTAGAACAATACGTTCAAATTTCCAATAAGGGCAGTTCTTAAAAGAATGGTTTTTGCGATAATTTGCTTATAAAAACTATAACGAACGACACTAAAAAGTAATAAATACCCGTGAATGTTTCGCCTATTTATTCTGACGCTGCATTCTTATCGTCGATGAAGTACAGATCAAATTTTTAATTCAAGTAAAATAACTTTATCTATATAAAAAATAGTGTTAACTATTGTAAAAGTATAACAGAAGAAGATCGAAATGTATTTTTTTAATTTTCTACAAGATATTGGATATAGGTGATTTTGTGTCGTCTCAAAATGAAGTTTTAACAGTATTTTCTATTGAATATAATTCTAAAAATTAATCATTTAGTTAATAAATCGGTTAAAGCAAAATTAAAACGGCACTAAAAACTATTTCTATCTTTCTTACAATTACAATGTGATACGAAAGAAATTGTTCCAGTACGTGAGTATGGCACGTAAGATCTTGTAACGAACAGTATTTCAACTATCAACTATCAATAAATAGCTCAAACTCAAATTTCCATTATGGTATTGTAATTACAATCTATAGTACACTTAACTACCTTTACAATATTGTATTTACACTTGAAATTGTATAAATCAGGTTTATCGCAGCAATAGTTGCAATGTTTGTCTTAAAGATATTCGTTCGAAAAAGGAATAAATCATGAGTTATGTATGGTCAGGTATGGAAAATAAATTAAGTAAAACTAAGAAATAAGTTTTCCATACCTGTATGTTTATATATAAAACGTGATATCTTTGCGTTAAAGCTGTAATTAAATTATTTCGGCTTTTTTTGTTGCAGGTTAATATGCAATAATTTTTGAAAATTTTCATTGCTTTCTAGATTTCAGTTACTTGATGAAGGATTTAATCAAATTATATTTTAACACGATGTTTGAAGAAATTTTATCTGTGATTAACTTTTCACTAAGGGTACAGAGAGATTATTTAATGCGTTGAAAAAACAACAATCAAAATCCTTTTGAATCAATTGCATTAAAAAGAAAATGAAAATTGGCAGTTTTAAATAACCGCTAAAACACCTGTGACGTCAAAATATTTATTTATACATTTTTGACTGAAAGTAAAACCTCCAAATAAAAGTGATTAATCTAAAAATACAACAGGAATTGTTTGCGAAGATCATTTTAATGATGAAAGTGAGTCAATGTTAATAGCTTCCTCTAGCTCTTATACTGCTTCCATTCGTCTAGGCATGCTATTGATTAAGCTGTGAATGGTTCTCTGAGGAATATTCTTCCATTCGCAATAGACGTCTTTTTCAAGTTCTTATCTCAAAAATTCATAAGGGCAGGTATGTAGCGCGTATTGATCGTTTTAGTACATCCTTTGAATACTGTATGGGGTTCATATTTGGATTTCGCGGCAACCAGTCTAGAATTGGAATATTTACGAATTCTCTATCAAATGGGGCAAATAGCATTACATATTTTTTTTACAATATTCTCTACGTAGAAATGTGCAATCATGAATCTCCTCCATAATCTGTGCGACCACCGAATGGAATTCTTCCCTAGAAGATTATTGATCCATCAAAAATGAATGTTTGTTTCTTAAGGCGATTCGCATAAGATATTTTACGACCTCATCCTAGACTTCCATGTCCATCGAAATTTTGAACTATTTTACTATTTGACTAATTGCTGATTGTATAATTTAAGAAGCGTTAAATGTCTTATTTATCACTTTCAATTATATTCAATTCAAATATTTTAATATTCTATGATTGTTGCGGATCAAAATTTTTGAAATGTATTTTCCAGTTATTTTTTTTGTGAATAAAATGTCTGTAATATGTCGCCCATTTGAGCGAGCCGCCCCTGATTGGCTCTGCCTTGCTTTCCATTCAACAACTAGAGCAGTTCCGAACTATTCAAAAATATAATAATAGTGATAGAGGATATTACATGCCATCTACAGATACAAATATTTCGAATGGATATAAACAAAAGGTAAATCAGATCTAAATAAATATCGTGACGTCATCGTGTATGTATATCTGAATGTTTTTGTTAAGATAATTTTTTTTATACGTTATTTAATGTATTTAATTGTCATTTACATACAGCGTGTCTCAGGAATAATGCTACAAGAATTATGCGGAACTAGAAACCTCCACTTGCTTTGATATCTATTGATCAGGTTGAGCAAAAACCATTTTCGTTTCTGCTAACGTACCTTTTCTATTTATAATGCGCCATTGTTTTACTAAGAAAAGTTGTTCAGAATGCTAATTTATGTCGGAATACGTTCAGAATTTCCTCAATCTGTAATTGATGTACGACGCGGTGTTTCGAAACACCGCTTTTCTCGAAACACCAAATTAATCAATTCAGCTACGCATGCTATCGAATATGCAGGGCATCCGTCTTGTTGGAAATAAATTGCTTATCTTTCTGTCAAAGACAAATCATGTAAGTGCTCTACCCTAAATCTTCCAAGTGTATAGCTGTAGATAACCGTACTGACTTAACCGTCCCCTGAAGTAAGGTGTAATAACGCCAAATCGGCACACCATACATTCGCGTTTTGATAATGCTGCCTTTTACAATTGATTCGAAAGCTTGGACAAGTAGCGGCAATTTTGAGAGGAAAGAGCATTATTTGTGGTAAAAAAACATTTCTTTTCGATAGTAAGCCAAATTGGGATTCAAAGATTTTTAATTCCGCACACCTCTTGTGACATCAATTCTGGGACACGCTGTATATTGTTTTATTCATAATACTATCTATTAATAACTACTTTAAATGCGCGCATACCTTATTATTTCAATTGAAACATTTTCATAGGGAAACAACTTTATACGTATTGCTTGCTAAAAATCAAAATGAAATATGTAATTATATATCGCTGCTAAAAGTCACCAAACACTCCATCTTCCTGTCCTATACCTTTACGTTTGTAATTTAAATAGTTTGCACAAAATAGTGAATGGCAGAATAGTACATAATATGCATTTATAATGTTATATATAGTATAACATTATCTCTGACCTAACAAGCATTATATTAAATATATTTTTGGATGTTTATAAAATTCAAATTCTTGAAAGCCAAGTAGTTTGAGAAGTACTAAGAGATTTCCTTCGGTTTTGGTAGTGCAAAATATTTGATTTGCAATTCTGTGTGTGTTCTATATGTTCGACAGTGTGCATAGAATATAATGAAAATGGGTCCACAATCTATTAGTGTATGTACCTATAGTAATCCAAAATAATAATATGAATTTCTCCATTGTAGAATATGTTAGCCCTTAGCAAAGGTATTAAATAATTCGTAGAACCGGTTATTTGTTTACTAAATGTTAATTTGCGATGTATGTATTTGTTAATACTATACACAACATTCTATCACTTCTCTGTATGTTAATTGTATATGTATTACAATATTTAGTAAAAATTATACATATATCCCTATGATGGAATTAATAAAATATATTTAATCAATTGAAACACCTCTTATTTTTTAAATTAAAATGAACAAAAAGAAGTGCAGTACTGTTTATTAACATTGAAGCACCGATTAAAATTTTCAAAAAAGTTTTCAGCCTAGTATCTTTTTTTTTATCAATTTCAGGTATTTTTCTCAACATAATCATCTACGTCTGTACACTTTTCCCATCGATGATCCTATCTTTAATCCGTCCAAATAGTAATTAGCATCTTGCTCTGTAAAGTAAGCGTTCGCGAATGCGGTTACGTCCTCATTCGATGAAAATCTCTGTCCTCCAAGCAAAACTTTGTGCTTAGGAAACAGAAAAAAAGTGTTGTCTTGGTGAAACAAAACTTTCGTCTCTTCAACTTGCCAAGGTAGTCTTTTTCAGAGCCGATTCACCTTTCGTACTGAATCTGTCTTGGCTTTAGGAGTACACTGGTGTATCCAAGCTTCGCCAACGCCAAAACTCTGACTTATTTGGCCTAAACTACTTCAACAAGGCTTTGGAAATGTTCCATTGCATCCATTTCTTCGGGCCCAAATCTTCAATCAATATATGACAAACATGTTCTTCTGAGATGCCCTAGCCTCCGCTGTCTCTGACCTTAATTCGACGGTCGTCTAACACTATTTGACGAACTTTTCCGATGTTATCGGTTGTGGTTGCAGTTTTTAGCCGGCTCGAACCTCAGCCAAGCTGGTACGAGCACCTTTAAATTCAGCTGCCCAAAATTTCACTGTGACAAACGATGGTGCACAGTCCCCGGCAATTTATATGTTAAGCTCATATCTCCGATATTTGCAATATGTGACTTGGGCAGAGGCAAGCAGGCTATCGGCCTCCTCCTTTTCTCTGTTCAAGTCACATATTTACAATTCAAGTAACACTTAATACACTTCATCTTCGTCTTCTTTTCTTTGGGATTACATATGCAAGAACAACACAGCACATTCTTAAGCTATTGCAGGAGGTAAATGCGTTATGCCTCCATCGGCAGCGTTTTCAGATGCCAGTTTTACTGTACACGCTCTTGGCTAGGGTCAGGTGCTCACTTGGTGGAAATATTAATTTATTTTTTCTTTAAACTATGGCTTAACCGCAAAATGAAACACTAAAAATGTTAATCTTAAGACTTTATTTTATACTTATAACTAAATAAAACTTGTACGATTCCCTTAAGAAAGTAGCGTCAAACAGCAAGTAAATGCGGTGCTTTTATCCACATTTAGAATTACTTTCAAACATTTTTTGCATAACTTAGAGCTGTATTATATGGCTGCTCCACTTCCTGCTGTTGCATTTACGCAAAGTGGTCTCATTACAGCCTTATATAACAGCAATTTGTTTTTTCAAATTACTTCCGTGTTTAGGGATATTGCTTTTAGCTTTTCCATTACACAGGCCGTTTTCCTAACGTTGCTTTCGGCCGCCTCTTCGTCTGCTAATCTTATATTAAGGATTGCTCCTAAGTGTCCGAGTTTGTCCGCAGATACTTTTCGTACTGGAGGATTATAGGGAGGAGGATTGGGCCAACTACTAGGGCCTGTAGTACACCCGCAGTGCGCTAAAGAAATAATTACAAATAATGTAATTTTAAATACAGTATAAAGAGACATAGAAGTTTGATACTTTTATTTGTCCAGTCCATGTCCCCTGGTGGGAAGAAAATTGCAAGCACGCACTTCATTAATTGTTATAGTTACAATCAGTAGCGGTGGGTGAGGACGGAAATAGGTAGGCCCTGACAGCACAATTTGCAAGCAAAATACATGAATAAATCGAATCACTGTCCACACCCTTCTGCTCACACCGCTAAAATTTATTGCAAGAAGTGAGATGGAATTGTAAATTAGTAACTATTTGAGAGAGAAGAATCAACTTCATTAATCTAATAAAAAGCCTAATTCATTTTCTTTACTTCTAAGACGTGCATTTGCATTATGTTATTACAAATTGTGGGACTCTGCGCCCATAATTTTAATTTTGTTCAATATTTATTTTATAATTTTTTTTTTAATATCAGTTTGTAACTTCTATGCAAGGAAGAGATGGGTTTATGTTACGATGAGGGCTTCAACTGAAAGTTTTACATGATAGATTACTATCGGAAAAACATGCACAGTGTGAGTTGCAGTATGTAGTCTGCCTTTCTCTGCCAATCCTATCTGCTTTGTTATTCTAAATACAGGTTCCATATATAAGAATGTTTTAAAGTCAAACTACTGCTTCTTTCTGTAGTGTACCTTATTATCGTCATTGCATTATCTATAAAACAAACAAAGGAAGTAAGAAAAAACTCCTCTGTATATTAATGAATAATTTTATTGGAAACTAAATTTTAATCTTCTTTAACAGAAACATCTCTTTGTTTCATCAAATCTACTAATTCTTGCTTTACCCTATCGATTTCTTCCTCAGTCACCGTAACTTCTACACCACAACTTTCTTGTTCAGCACGTATAAACTCTAAACTTCTTATCTTCTCTTCTAAGAAAGCAGGTTGTTGTTCTTGCAATATTAATTTATACTCATTTAATTTTGTCTTTATTGTGTCTTCGCAATATTTATCCGTTAATTTTCTCAATGAATCCTTTCTTGTAATCCAATGGTATTTATTTGGATGTGGCTTGTACACGATATCCAAATTCTCAATTAACCATTCGAATTTCTTATAATCCCATCGTCTTAGATATTTTAAGTGCTTTCTCCGTTTATCGATTAACTCTTTCAATTTAATTTTCACCGTTTTATTTCTGGGATGCGCTTCCATGATTTCCTGCCATGCTCGTATCACTGCTGTCCATCTTGCAATTCTTGACTCAATGGAACCCTTATCTAAAGGATGTCTCTGGACACTTCCCGTAATGTCTTTCATGTATGACTGTATGATTTTTCTGTGCGGACCAAATTCTAACTTAAACAATCTCTGAACTATTTCATCGGCATCTTCTAATCCTTTACAATTACGAAACTCTATTTGATATTGGTTTAAATCAATTTCTGGCATTGGTTTCAAGTCTCCACTTTTAGCGGGTTTATAGCATGGAATTTTCTCTGGCCTTACCCATTTTATTTTCAGGTCACTCTTAAATGCGTAGCTTCTTTGAGCTGTGATATTAAATGGTGTAGGTTTTGCGCCATAAATCAGTATTTTTGGTAAATTTTTGATTATATTCATCACGTAATATTTTATATTTTTCTCGGAAAGCTACGGTTTACATTTCCGTAGATAAATTGAGGTTATGAACATTGAAATTAAGGTTATGTTACTTATCTCATCAGTTAAGAATTTTTTTGTGCTTAATTGAAAATTAAAGCATGTAGTCAACAATCTAACCGGAACATTTTGAATTGTTAAATCATTAGTGACTAAACCTGCACTAAGCCGAAGTTTTAATCATTAACTTTACATTCTTAAAGATCAGGATCAATAATTTATAATTCAATCCAAATTTGACAAAATACACAGTCTACTGTTATATATATAACTTTATATTAGCTTAATCTACAATACATTTCTATACATTTATACATTATATCATTTACTTTTCTAATCCTCTGTAGTAACGAATATGTACTAAAACCCATACTGGAATCGCACATATTGATGTGGTAATAAATAGTCCGTGGACCAATTTCTCCGTAAATGACATTCTGACAAGGGGTGGTGTACCAATGGCAGTCATTTGCCTGGTTTGTTGAGCAGCTACTGACTGCAAAGTTGCGCCTGCTCTTGCTAATGGTCTGATTGCTTGCATTCTATAATAACAAATTATGAATTGCATAAAATGTACTAAACAAATAATAATAAATAGAGATTATGGGTCATACAAGAAATTTTCTTTTTATTAAAAATATAAAATCATTGTGCGAAATGCTATTAAAAAGAAATTAAATAAATACAAACACTACGAATTATTTTACCTGTAAACTAAGATTTTGATTAGGTAACAGCTAAGATGGCGAGAGTGTCAAGAGTTCAGATCAAATTAATTCTTATTAAACGTCAAAGAAAAATTGAGATAGGGGAATCACTACTGACAACTTAAATCGTTATTTGAAAAGCAATATTCTTGTGCGAAATGGATAGCGCATAAATCATTTATTTTTTATTTAAATTCTCTCTTCGATCTACTATACTAATTAGAATTGCATTTACATTTAATTTACTGATTAGAAATCCTTATCTACATTTTCATTTAGGGATTTCCGTTACCTACACGTCTGTTGTTGGCTGATGTGATAAGCAATATTATCTAACCTCAAATCCGACCTTGATTTTATAACCGCTTTTGTTTCTGCGAGGTCACGTCAAAAGATTGACGGAAAATGGCTGCGAGGATTACAGAAATAAAAGACAATTTGAGCAAGTCTCTGCGAGATAAAACGAAGCCCTGGACGTTTGTTCTCGATATTTTAGAAACAAGAACCGGAGTCGATCGTTTATACTTGTTTATCGGTGAGTGGTACCATTATGAAAACCGGTTCAAAGATTTCAATTAACACTTTTTTATGAACGCATATATGTATTTTAGCGGGCATCGGACTTGTTACGTTGTGGCTCGTCTTTGGATTTGCGGCACAACTTGTATGCAACGCTATTGGCTTTCTCTATCCAGCTTATGTTTCCATCCATGCAATCGAATCCCATGATAAAGATGATGATACGAAATGGTTAACTTATTGGGTCATTTTTGCTATGTTCTCGATTATTGAATTCTTTGCCGATGTCATTGTTGGATGGTTTCCATTATATTGGTTAGCAAAGGTATGATTTAAAAATAAATGGTGGGATTTATTTAATGTCATGAATCCGACTTATTTTAGTGCGTCTGTATGGTATGGTTGATGATTCCAACTGAGCTTAATGGATCTTTGATGATTTACAAGAAGTTCGTAAGACCGCAATTTTTGAAACATCACAATGTCATAGATGAAGCAATGGATAAGGGTAAGTGCACATTGAACTGATAAATATATGATATTTTATCAGTGTAGTGATTAAGTGATTATTTATTTAAAGATGCTAAAGTTTTTCTTTTATTAATTTAATTTAATTTAAAAACTAATTTTTATATTTTTCTTTTTAGATGAATAGTTCCTGGGTTAAAAGCAACATATATTTAGTGTATATATGTTTATAATAAATTTGTTTTCTATTATGCAAGCTCTTCTTTAATGTGTTACTAATCTGTCTCTTTCTTTTTCAGCATCCAAATTGATAAATAAGAAGGAGTAATGCTTCAATCGTTTTTATAAATTTTAAAAACTACTGTAATTATTGTGATCTTTATCTTATTCGGGTCCCATAGCATCCGTTAGGTGTGTTTGGTTTTTACTTGTATGATTGTTTTTAAGTAGTTTAGGATATTTCTTTTTAAGTGTAATTTAGAATTTGAAGTGCAAACACTTTTAATTTTTTGTATACAAATATGATACATGTATTGCCTTAAATATTACACCTTTAATGAAAAGTCTTTGATAATGTACGTTCTACATACTCAAGCTCCTTTAATTTGCACAGATTGTTGAGCATATATTCACAATGAACCTTTGAAATTATGAAATTTATATATATATAGTATACAAACAATACAAGACCTATTTTAAATACTTTTTGCATTGCCTATAATAATAAATATTGGAATCTCATTTTGTGTTCATTCCTCTTTCTTCGTAACGTCTATCGCAATTCCCAATATCAAAGGAATATACGGGCTGTCTGTAAAGACTATATAAATTATATTATTATAAATAGGGTCCAGCATCTTGAGTAAGCTGAAACCCTTTTGAAGCTGACCACGACTAACGGCGAAACGTACAATTAGCAAAAGTAGATATGCATATTATTCATTAGCATATTACAGAGGTTTGGATATGTTTGGAAGTATTTCAATAGATATGAGCATTCGTACTTTGTTAATAAACCTTAGGAATTTGGTAGAGGTTTCGGGGTATTGAGTTCGAACACCGAGCTCGTCGCTCTCAGAGTGAGGTATCTTACATCCTACACGATAATTTTCCATTTTATTCTTCCATATCTTGGATCAATTTTCCACGTGCCTAAACCTAAAGAAACAAATACTGGAAGTGGCGGTACGCTTGAGCAGGTATTATCACAAAAATCTAGATATTGAACGCGGGAGCTTCACTTTTATTTGTGTCTTGGGTTGCACAGTCGCGAAACTAATATAGAATACTAATTTTCCTTTTTCTTGATGTTAATGAAAATATTCTTACTGTTATACTTGGATTATTGTTTGTACACTACAGAAATATAGCAGTGGTTATAGAGAATATAACTGGCGTAAATATTAGAAGAGTTGATGCAATAAATATTCCCAATAATATCAAGCAGATTCCAGCAAACCAGAAAGCCAAAATTCATGTATTATTAGATGCCTCTATATTTTGGTAATGTCTATGAGTAGGCCAAATAAAACTAAAAGAAAACAATCATCTGCGCAAAACGCGATTAGGGTGGATATCGTCTGGACCGTTGTCTTTTTAAACCAACCAACAAAAATCAGTCTGCCATTTGAGTGCAAATCAAACCAGGCAGTTTGGACGTTTTTGGTTACTTAAAGAATGTAATTCAAATTGTGAATGATCTCTTCGGTAATGATAGCAAGGACTGTGGCGTAGTATGGTGAACAACACATAAGTATCGGCACCCTCCTCTCCACACAAGTTTCATTTATTATATAATAATATAATAAATAGTCCGGGACGGCCGTTTCGAGGACACGAATGGTCGTCATCATCAACCGGTGACCGGTCACGTCCCGGACTATTTATTATATTATTATATATTAAATTAAACTTGTGTGGTGCAGAGGATCTCTTCAGAAATGGAAAAGTAAAAATCTTTTCTCATTTCATAACATTATTTTTAACGAATATCTTCAGACGGGTGTTTATAATGTTATGTATTTATCTACTGTATGTATGCAAGGTGGCTAGGGTACACCTATTCCTTCAAGGACGTGTTAGTAGAGCTCACTTGCAATTCCGTCTAGTTTTCGTTCCCTGTTACAGCTAGTCTATTGGAGAAAATTGCATTCTGTTTTGTATTTTAAAAATTGTTTACAATAAGGAGACGATTTCCAATGCAATCATAATACATCTTATGGTTCATTTGACTGCAAACGAGTTGCACCGGCCTTGCAGTCACAGTGGCGAGTGAATCTCTTCATTTAAAATGTCTCTCATTGTACATATTTTTAGCAAAAATGCTTATCTCCATGGTTTCATATTTAATTTACCAAAGGACATATTTTAGACATAGAGAAATGTTATAAGAATATTTTTAGAACTTCTCCTTGTCTCAGACTATCTAAATTTTAAATATATTTAAAATTAGAATTTAAAGACTAATGGATTAATAAAGATAAGGCAAGACTCCATAAACGATGACTAATAAAAGTTATACTTCAAATCCTGAAACTTTGGATTGAGGCAAGCTGTATTATCATATCTTGGTTTATGAAATTTGTAATATTTTCTACAAATTTCTTCAAGATCATTAAATGGTAGCGATTCTTGGGATAAATACAAAAGAAATACTGGCAAAATTATGCTAGTTAATTCTCTTACAATAGTATTATAGAGAAACAATGTTTATTACTAGTAAATTTTATAATTTAATTAAGCATTAAAACATTTAAAATTACAATTTAATTTCTTCGGTTTCTTTACTTTCTTCCTTTGCTTTTTCTTCTATTTGTTTCCTACTTCTCCAAGCAGCTATATATGTTCTAGGATGTATAGGAAATAAGCCAGCTAATCCGAACAATTCACTAACAGGTCGTGACACATGTGCGCCACAGCCTATCCAATAAAGTATTCGTTCCAAATTTAGTGCGACCAATTTTTCTTTATGTTCGTTTTCTAACGGATCAAAAGTGCCTAATTGTTCAATAACAGGCATATGCTGAGTTCTTTTTCGCTGAAATATAACATTCGATTTATTGAAAACACATTCATGTTTAAAAAAAACTAACTTCCGTTACGACTATATGCAAAAAAGGTCTATTCGCACATCCATATCTAGCGAAGCGTATAATTTTCGCCGACCTTCTATAAAATGTGCCCGTTCCACTTGCAGGGCTAAACATTTTCTTTGTGCTATTTAACCAAGGAATTTATTTGGGAAAATTATTTTGGGGGTTTTAGGTTACCTTTTGTCAAACATGTCAATAATGAAGAGCTCTATATGTAAAAAAAAATTTGAAGTTTATGGAATATACAAATAAGGTGACAATTATTGTAGTCTTAACATATATTTAAATATCAAAAATATTTCATATTTTTAACGAAGTTTCGTTGCTTGTTTTTCACGTAGTTTAACGCATTAGTTATTAGCGTATTTTGAATTTTAACTCGGCCGGTAATAATTCGCGCCACTGAGAACGCGCTTTGGAGGCCATTTTCACGACGGTCACGTGACATAGCTGCGTTGTGTATTACGGCTTTCAGGTATGGTTGTCGTTCTCGGTTTTTTATTTTATAGTTAATTACTATTGTGTTTGTTATGTTAAATGTGGCGTACTTAAAACATTCAATTAATCTTCCTGTTGCGGTAAAATTTTTAAATAAGTTGAAGCTCTTATTTCGTGGATATAAGACATAATTTTGTGGATGTCAATAGACTGCCTTGTAAGTCTGAAATGGCGTCCCTCCACATGGTGGTTGGGATCTTTAAATAAATATATCTCTTTTTTATCGTATTCGCTTTATGATTGCAAAATTCGTTCGGCGAAAGTTCTAAATTTCAGTGCATAATCTGACAGTATGTAATAATTACTACGATTCTTTTGTAATACGTTATACCAGTGTTGCCACACAATAACACTTTCTTCGGATTCCGAGTGATTTTAGCATTATATCTTTAATACGTACGTAATATACGTTAATTTTCTTAGTTGTACGCGCTCCAAAACGGTATATCACATCAGATAAAATTTGTACTATCATTTGATTCTAGGTATTGTTTTTTTGCTTTCACAGTTTAGCTGTTTGAGATATTGTTTTCCCATTTAGATATAGGCTTCTATCGTGTTTTCTAGTGCGATTCCGAACTATCTGATGATATAATTTTGTTTCAGAAACGTTGTATATACTAACCTTTGTACATACTTGTAAAGATGAGTTCGAGTAATCGAACCACCTCTAAGGGTGGTAAAGGGCCAAAGGCCGATAAATCACACAAAAACAACAAAACAGATTCAGGTAAGTTCACTTCATTTTAAATATCTTGCGGCATTTTACAAATTCCTTTGTAATATTCAGCGTATTAAATCAATTTGTTTATAACCACGTAGGAATTTCCCTATTTATCTATAAATATTAATCAGATAATGATGTTACAACAACGCTTTGTTTGTTTATATATTATAAATAGACATTTGGTTTATATGATAAGCATGTGTAGTGATATATTTCTAATAATTGCGTTTTAATTATAAATCAAATGTTTACTTTTTCCTCCAAACTATTTAATGAAAAATCTATTTTTATTTGTTCACTTTTATACACTCTTTTGTTTCAAGATAATGCATGAAATATGTGAGCCTTAGGATCGTCCATTAACGGTGATTATGTGCCTTTTCGATATGAAATTAAACCTTTACGCAATGGCTTTATTTGTATTTTGAAATCGTTATATTTACTCATTACATTTAGTCATATTTACCTATAAATCATTCAATTCTACAAGTTGATATCAACTAATTCAATATGTTTGAAAGGCGATAAGTCAGCATACTACTTTATGAGAAACATTTATAGCAAGTACAGTTGTAATTTGGAGGGAAGGCCTGCGATATTAAAAAAGTATGCGAACTTTATTTTACACAAACACTATTTATTAGGGGTTGAATAATCTGAAAAAAATAACCTTGTTATTTTAAAGACATTTAAAAGATACTCTCGAGATTGAAAAGAATTTCCTGCAACCTAATGGAACATTCATATTTTCTATAATCAAAGTTGCCGATAAGTTGTTGGGCCAATTACATATAATCACAGTTAAAAGGCCGTTACATTTCATTTAGCTTTAATGTACGCCTTAATTTGAGAGGGCATAGTGTGCACAAAATTCAACAGTAAAGCTGTTCCAAATTTCTTGTAATTTATTTCACAATTCTAAAATCCTTTATTGAAGATTTCATACCATGTCTCGATGACATTTAAATCTGAACTGTTGGATGCATGAAATGGCACCTTGATGTCGTTCTTTCTAAATCATTTTTGGATTTTGGACCTAGCAGTGTGAATAGTCGTCTCTTGGATGCACTTGTCAGCAATAATTCTCCAAGAATTTATATATTTCTGGGCATTATTTTACATTGCCATGTATTAAAGTTAAAGTACCCAATGTCATTGTTGACACGCATTGCAGACTATAATACCTTGTGGAAACACGAGTTCTTTTAACTTTTAACACAATCTTTAAGGAGTGTTTCTGTTTTATCACGAATTATTTTTTTTAAGTAGCCAACGTCTAGGTAAAATTTGGATTCGTCGCAAAATATTTAGGTTTTCCCCCAGTGAGTATGTTTTTCTTGGTTTAAAGTTGAGTCTGCATTCCATCGTGGTAGTTTCTCGGAGGGTATGTGTATCTCTCGATTCTTTAGTAAGCACTCTAAATGTCTCTTGTGAAACTGTTATTGGTCATCCAGAACTCTTCCCTCAAACATCAATATCTATCGATTCTTTGATGAATTGTAATTTCTTCATAGTATCTTCGCTTTTCCTGGTCTTATTTCAGCAATTATTTGAAAATTTAGCAGCAAAAATAACTTGCGGGCGATGTCAGTTTAAATCATTATACATAAATAGTTCAACATGCCAAACAGACTGAGAACTAAATCAATAGTTATTAAAAAACAAAAATTTATCCTTATTTTAGTAGTGGCAAATTACGGAGTTTGATCTCACTTTTACTTTACGAATATAAAAAAGGAAATTGTGTTTTATTTGCAAAGTTTTAACTTGTTCCAATATATATTTGTTAGGGTCCGCATATTGGTGTAAACCATGTTGTTTTTTTTTTTTTTTTTTTTTTTTTGTCGAAAACCAACCTCATTGACACATCTAGCTAATAAGGTGCTTCAACGGCATTCACTGGAAAAACCTTTTTGATAATAAATAATGACTTTTCTAAATATTTAGAAATGTCTTAAAGAATTACGTTGATACTATGTTCTTGGGACAAACATTCTGTAATGTTGCTCTTCCTTGATGTTTTGAGAAATAATGGGTCTTTGTTAATCGCCACGTTTTTTCCGTGCTTGGTTTCCTTTGCTTAACCCATCGTATGTAGTTTTAAATGGAGCAAGCTACCCTGG
Organism: Marronus borbonicus; assembly: GCA_902655005.2. NCBI lineage: Eukaryota > Metazoa > Arthropoda > Insecta > Coleoptera > Scarabaeidae > Marronus > Marronus borbonicus. The sequence continues at coordinate 5,100,904 of LR737397.1, forward strand.
TTAGTATCACCGTCCTCCTTTTTTTTTCCGAAATTGTACTTTCATTTTCTGAAACTGAAGGTGAAAACTTGTAAACTATTATATTATTGTAATGTTCTAAACTTCCTCTTTCTTTTCAGAAGTGTGTAATAGAATAATCTCAGATTTATTTCCTTTCTTTTGATATAAAATAGATATTTAGACCTTAGTTCGTTTCGAAGAAAGCATGATTCACAACTAATATTACACGCATACTTTTAAATATTTTATAATTGCTTTCCTAAATTATTACATATTTTTGTACCGTTTTTACCTACTCAGAAAATGAATAGAAATTCAGGTAGATGTGTAGAATTTGCTAAATATCCAAAATTCTCAGTTGCCGGACTTCTCATTGTTATTGTTCCTAGAATTATCGACAAATCCTTAATGTAATGCTTCAGTAGTGAAATCATTTACCTGCTATCTACCTCTTAATATGACTAATAGCTAATTCTGATTTATAAATAAGCGGCTGCACTTAAGTATATTCTGTAGGAGTTGTTCAGTTATTAGTCCCAGGTAATTCTATATTGCTCTAAATTATCCATAATAAAATTGGAGTTCTTTAGAATAATAGCCGGCACCACTTTTTATGTAACAAAAATTAATTGACCTTGAGTAATTTTCCTTGCATTTTTGAGATATCCTTTTCACATTAAAATGATTTGCATTATTTAAGTCAGTCATATCAAATTTTAGAGATAATAGCCCATTTACATATGTATTTTGGTTCTATTCATTAATACGCATTTAAATTTTTGACCCAAATTAGTTTTTTTTTGCGTATAATTGTGTCACGCCCCATGATGTTATGCTTAGTATAAACTTTTTCCTATTAAGCACTGAATTTCTCATTTGAAAAGCGTTTGATAGACTTATTATACGTGTAATTAATATAATAATAATAATAAAAAACCTTTTTGATACTAAAGATTGCTCAGTTTTCTAACAAGCTCTCTATAGTAACGTGAAACAATCTGTTTAACTATGAAAAAATAGGAAACTTAAATAAATTTTGAACAAAGTGACTTAAATATTTACAAGACGCGGAAACGTCCCAGTATTTTTAAAATTTCTATTTTTATTTATAAAATTCCACCAAAGCTCACTTCATTAATATGATAATGCAGCAAATAAAAATAAAATTCTCACTGTAGATTATCTATAAAGATGATGTAATTTTTTGGTAGGCTATTTCGTTTATACAATCTTTTATAGATGCTTTTAATATTTTCAAATACTCGGGGCACTTTATCGCAAAACACGTGCCGTAAGTAAAGTTTGTTTGATTCTAGTTTTGCCATAAAATTTAGATAACAAATTTCGGTAATCGATTTGTATTAAGCGCAGAACCTATTAGAAAGCACTATGTCTGTATATGCGATTATACTACAGTTAATCTTGTAATCTCGGGATTAATTAGTACCTATTGTCTTATGTTTGTTTTTTGCATTTCTATATATTTGTTTTTTGAGCTAGATCTTTTATTTTAATTAATGTTTGTCTACTACCGAGACTTATTAGATCATGTAAACAATAAAATAATGACGAGTATTTGTTAATTCCATGAGCCTAATTATCTACTTGTGCTGGATTGTTTTTGCTTCGTTCATTTTTGTTTATATCGTTACATAATTTATGTTCGAGTTTAAAAAATGTAGGAAATAATGGGTAATTAGTTAAAAACGTTATCGTCTATTTTATCCCAATGTTGACAAACAATTATGTTGATTAATATCTAAATGTGGAATACTTCATTATCAATAAACGTTAATGCATCACATTAATAATCAGAAAAAACAAAAACAGTTTTTATAATTTAACGCATGAAACAATTAAGAATGTAAACGGCGTTGGAAATTTAATTGAACGCAGATTGTTCTTATTTTAATGTAGAATATATTCTCCGTTGTTATGTAAAAGTTGTTTTCTGGAAATATTTGGCATACTCGTAATTTTTCTTATTTGTTTATGCAATGAAACTTCTATGGTATGTCCTAGCGAACCTAACTTATGAGGAAGATTATGTGAGAAAAAAGGGATAAAAATACAAGGATTGTTAATTAGAGACTATAAAGCAAATTTTACTTAATACATTTAATTAAAAGCAATCTCTAATCAGGTATGAGTCAAACTTCTAACTTAAGAACTCGATCCTAGAGCCCGTCTACCTATGAAGGTTTAAGGTATTGGTGAGACTGATTTGTTGGTGAATTTTTCCAACTTTCTTCCCATCTCTTAATAGGTCATTTCGTTAAAATTTTCTGTTTGTGAATTTTTTTTCTTAGAGATGAGGTAAGAGGAACACTTACCTCATCTCTCCATGTTTTTCTAGATGTTACCTTCAATTCCTATTTCCACGCTGTTTTGAAGATCCGTTTAATGGTATTTTATTAGTATCCATATTTGTGAGTTATAGGTACTAATTGGTGTGACGATCCTTTTAAAAAATTGTATTCTCGCTGTTTTTTATACAGTTACCAGGTGTGTCGGTAATTCTTTTCCGGTTTTTTCGCTAA
>LR737397.1:5108443-5174985 GCA_902655005.2 Marronus borbonicus
TCTGCCGGAAAAACCGGAAAGGAATTACCGACACACCTGGTAATCCGCTTTCCCTCTTCGTTATTCGTTCGCTTATTTCCTTTTCTACTCCCAGCTGCAACGTTGCAACTATTTTTTAAAAATTAATCTAACCATAAACATTGCAGTAGGGAGTATTTATTTGAGTCTTTTTTACTAAAAGGCCCGGTGCGCAACTGTAAATGTTTTCAGAATTAGAATAAGCATTTTACATTTTTCCTCTGATGATTGGATTGGTTTGGATAACAAATTTTACATTTTATTTTTCTTTTACTTAGGAAAAACAAATGATCACAAACCAACCGGTGGTGGTGGTGGCGACAACGTCCGTTCCAAATCAGACGACCCGAGCGTCATAAAGGAGAGGGTTCGTCAGGTTATAGAATGGACACATAAGAGTGAAGAGGAGGCTTGCTTGGCGTTACATGAGTGTGATAATGACGTGGAGAGAGCTGCCGACATGTTGCTCGACGACGATTGGGCTATTATCGTGAAGAAGAAGAAGAACAGACAGGCTTCCAGTAGCAAGCAGGAGAACGCGGACAATGCGGTGACTGCCGCGGGCGCGGTGGACGATTGGAATGATCAAACGCACTCGGGCGATAAGGAGAAGCCTCGCAACAAAAGCGGAGGTCCACCCCGTCTTCACGGCAGACACAACGATAGCCGCGGGTGGAAAGGCAGAGAGAAGCAGGAGAATGAACGTAATTTGGAAGATGGCGGAAGATATAATCAGGTAGTAATGAAGATAAATAGACACTTTTGGCTTTAACAGTTTCATCTTCAAGTTATCTAAAACGTCTATTTCAGTCGATTGTTTTCACAGGAATCATCTCAACGGCTTATCTTAGACGAACATCAGATCGCATATGGGCTGCAAAGTGTCTTAAGTCCAAAAAATTAAATTTAAGATAATTGTCGTAATTGATTGAAATTGCATTAACTTAGTTTTGGCCTGATTATTTTATCTGATTAAGTGGAGATTTGTATCAAAACAGAAAAACGAAATTTATTTTCGCAGTAGGCTTTTGTTTTTGAATTTTAATCCAGGGTTTTTCCAAATCGATATTTTTCTGCTATAGCAGTCCACGTGTGATGTGTTGATTAAATGAATCCAGTATTAAAGGTGTCCCAACAAAAGCGGAAAATTAAAATTTTGGATAAAACATTTTTTTTTAATGAAAATCCCTCCCCAGCTTTACATTGGCACAGTTGCGATTTTCGGTCGCGATTTGGCATAATTGTGGCTGGATTTCAATGATACAGCTTCTAATCTTCTCTTTCATAACTTAAGTGGTCGTGAACTTCTTGACATAAGCTTTTGACTTGAAAAAACCCTGGAGAAAGAAGCCCAAGTCCAAGGTTAAACACCTAACAGTTTTGAGCTTAGCTAAAGAGAGAATAGTATGTAATCAGGCCATTGATTTGAAAGTCAATTCATAAACATATCTACTCTCACGGCTGCAAGGCGTTTATGGGATTTTAGTTTCTCGTTTTCGCTAGTTTCTTTTGTATTTCTCTCCTCTTTTCGAGATGTCTCTCTTTGCCAGTGCATCCCTCACATCTTTGACCCAGGTTCATCTCGGTCTTCCTTTTACCCTTTTTTTGATAGTTTTTGCTTCAGGTTGATCCTCTGTTATTAACTTTAAAACCACACCCTCAAAAATGTTAAAAAAAAAGTAATGAATGTCAATTACATATGCTGCTATAACATATTAAAATGTGGTATTAATTTATGTCATTTGGAAACTGTAATCCGGCAATATCGAAATCTTCCCTTTGGCGTCTTTCCAAGAATAGTCCGCAAATCACGCAACATTATACCTTTCAAAACGAAAACGAGATTCAAAACATTGTTTAATATAATTAATAATTTAATTAATCGCTCATCAATTATTTTCCTTCAGATATGATTATACTAAATTAGTATTCCAATACGAAGTATTTCAGTTATTTGTGGGCACTAATTCTAATCTATTAGTGTAGGCTTTCACGACAGTAATCCATAGTAGAAATGTCTTTCGGGTGATGTCGTGTAGTTAATATTTTACTTGACGTTTCGCTGACCATGCTGTCAGCTTCTTCAGAAGATTTGTAGACTGCTGTTGTTGTCTTTTGCTCCTCGTTATATATCCTATTTCTGTTTTGCTTTGCTGATCCATGCTAATCTATTGTTTTGAAAATTATAGGACCATCGAGATCGTAGAGGAAGACCTGGCGGACCGACTAGAGGAGGCAGCGGACGAGGTAGAGGCGGTGGTAGAGCGGGTGGTAGGTTCCCGCCTCGCAATAACCGTAACACGTTCAGTAGTCGACCGATGGAGACGTGGGACAATTCAAACACGTGGGATGCGAACACGGCGACGAACCATACAGAGAATTGGGACGATGCAACAATTGACGAATGGTCTACGGAGGAGTACACGGGTAGTCTGGCTGATACGAAGGTGTTTACTCCTAGCGTTCAGACAGATTTACCGAAAGAGTCGGATAGCACTATGCCAGCGCGGTCTCCTTTACCAGAAGAAAGAAACCAAATATCGATGCAACCAGGTACGGCATAGATGTATTAATATTTCAAAAATTGGAAGTAACAAAACCTAGGTGCATTGTATATTGAATTAACAGAAAATACGTACGAGCATCTCGATTAGTACAGTAGCATTTTTTATTTGTCATCCCTTTCTTAGCTTAAATCTTCGTTAGTTATCTTCAAAATTTATTATTTATTTTACTCACCAACACTCTTCAGTGCTCAAGAATATATCTTTCAGGAGTCAGAAAAATATTTTAAATTTGTTGGTCAATGAGAAAATTTTTTGTTAAAGTTGTGAGGCGTGCAGATTGTAAATAACATTTATGGGAATCTTATACCATTCCCCCCACAATATTTTCAAAAATTCTCGACTACTTTGGTTTTCCTTTTATCCGAATATTCTCAAGTATGCTCAATTATGTCGATTTTCTCGTAAATAATTTTTCGTTATTTTGTCTACTTGTTTGGTTTTATTATCTTGTTACGGTATTCAATTTGCGTAAATTAAAATCTTTGAAGATGCCCGAAAGATATTCCTCGGTTAATTTTCCGCCACCAAATGCTGTAAAAAAAGTTTTTTTTATAGGCCACGTTCCACCTCAAAGTCCGGTACCTATGGTTGGCACGTTGAACGCTGCCCAAACACAGTATTTCAGTCAGTTAACGCAACAGAATAGTGACATGAAGACATCGCACATACCGGCTCAAACGTATGGTGGTGCGCCTACACAACAACAGGGAGGGACTCAGCAATACAGCGCTACAACGCAGTATGGTGGAGGTCATAACAACTCGTACGTTTCCGGTGGATATCCAGTGGTTAGTGCGACTAATTATGGAACCGTTCCTGAAACGCAACCGACTCAACAACCAGTGCGGACTAAAACTCAACGTGCTCGAGTGCCACCTCCGTCAAAAGTAAGCATTTATCATTTTCGACGTAGGAAAGAGTATTGCTACAATTACAATTCTTATATGATGATTCGATGACGAGACTGACAAAATCGATTATAAAGTTCTGGATGATTGTTACGAAGAAAGTTCTTTTCTCGCCTTCAATTGTTCAAAAAACTTAATCGATTTTTAAGATGATTGGCAATCTGATATATTTCATATCGCATTAATTTCAAAATCTTAAAAAAAACGTTTTTTTTAAGACCGTTTTATTTTGCTATTTTGCAGATTCCTTCCAGTGCGGTTGAAATGCCAGGTGATTTGAAGAGTATCGCGTTACTAGACGTTCAATTCGGAGCTATGGATCTCATATCGGATAATATGTCATTCGATTCGGTCGCGGATACTAAGTTCAATTCTACGAACAACACGAAATTAGACAGTGCTAACACAACGCCCAGCTCAAATTTGGATCTCAGTAACGCTAATCAAAATTCGACCATTGATGCCTATTCGCAACAGAAGACTAGCACACAAAGTAGTATTAGTCCTGCGCTGTCCCAGAGTGTAAGTTAACTTTCCTGAACATTCCATCCCTAAAGCGCTTTGGAACTTACAATACCATATCTTTTAGTAAATGCTAGGATTATACATACAATAATCTTTAAAAGCAAGTAGTTATCGTTTCAATACTCCCATAGCTGGGACTCCTTTACTATATGATCGTAATTTGAGAAGTTCACACAGTTAAAGCATTTTTTTTGTGAAATTAAGTTTTACTTCTCGACATGGTCATGGTACAAATCTCATTCGATAAAAATCGCTGAGGACCGAGCGAAACTTTGAATCTCGGAAACACTTGAAATTTTGAAGCATTTCACTTTAAGATACGTTTCAGTTCACGTCACAAATTAAATGAAACGCGTAAACAAAAGCTAAATTTACAATCGATGTTCTCCCATGAAATATATAAGATATTTTATATTAAACCATCTAAATTTAATTTTTTATAGTTAAACAGCTCTGAAACCATTCCACAAACAAGTGAGCATCTATCGTCGGGTTATAGCACTACAACAAGGACTGCAATTACGGGCAATAGTACGAGTAGCGGAACGCCGTCTGCGATCGATTTAAACAAACAATCGGACACTCATTCGTACTCCCAGTCTTCTACATATATTTCGTACCAGCCAAAGTCCAGTTCGTATCAGACCCAAAATTATAGCACGCCGAATTACAGTACCACGCAGGTAAGAAATGAATTTACTTCCATTTTTTGTATACATTTTAATTGTTATTTTAATGCGTAGACAACAAGCTCTTACGTATCGAATCAGCCTAGTAATTACGTTAGTAACAACAGCGGATCGACGTACAATACGCCTAGTGGGACGAATACTTATCAAAATGCTTATTCCTCTAGTTCGTATCAATCGAATACGGCGACAGCTGTTTTTCCTCCTTCGATGAGTCAGGCGAATTCTTATCCAAGCACCAATCAAGCGTATCCACAAAACACTAGTCAATCTGTTTATGGTGCTAATGCCGGTAAGCGAGAATTCACTTTTTGTCATCTGTACAGGTTGTCTGCTCGAATTAATTTCATTTTTAAAAAAGAATTGTTGAAGCTTAAAGACAATCTGTATAATTACTTTAGTTGTTTAGTAACACCAAGATTATGCAGTAAAATGTAGATGTTTTTGGGTATTATCTAGGTTTGAATAGCAACTCGAATTATGGTAACACGACGTCTTCGACGCCGCAATATAACAGCTACAATTCGACTGCGAACCATAAGCTTGTGAAAGAAAACACCTACGATAATAGCACGACGGTTGCAAGCAGTACAGCTACATCTACCACAAGCGTTAGCACTGCTGCCTCAACACTAACCCTTTCACAGACCACGGCGACGGGTACAAAAACTACGACTACGCTGGGTAGGTTATTCAAAATATTGTAGAGTATTTATAGATTTCTTTAATTTCAAATTTTGGTTTTCGAAATATTTAATTGTTTGTGTGACGTTACTAAAATTACTTTCTATGCATTTTCAATATTTATAATCACTCTGGGGTATGCCGGTTGTGTTGTTTGAATAAAACTCTCATTTCATTATGTTTCGGAATTTATTTATTCCTTTTTTTTAATTGATAACTATGAAAAAACATTATTTTTTTTATTCTATATTGTATTTTATATTGTATAAACTCACGCCGATCAGTAGGCGTACAATATTAAAATAAAGATTTTTACTCATAAAGTTATTAATTAAAAAATTCTCTTAAAAAAGCACTCGTGTTTTAAACTAATTACTTGGCCAGGAGTTTAGAGTTATAATATAATGAAGGTTTGATTTTTTTCACTGATTACAGCGCCATCTACGAAATTAACAAATCAATACTTCAAACGAAAGTTACTTTTTAGCGTAAAATTTCTGTATGTAATAAAAAAATAGGGGTTTCCATGATAAAAGTAAAGCTATCCTATTTTCACCTATTACAGCGCCATTTATAATCCGTTCAATCCCCCCTTTCGGGTAGGGGAAGTGTTGTTCGGAGTGCAAAAAGTAGCGAAATTCACTCGGTTTATGCATGCAAATATATATTGAAACGCATTTGATTAATTAAACCTTCAAAACGAGAAAAACTATTTATATTTTCTTGATTTCAGCGAAAAATTCTAGTGGAGTCGTGTCGAATATACCACCCGGTGTTGCGCCTGTGATGAGCACTCCATACATTATGAGTCAAATTCCATATTTCCAACAACCTATGTACACCTACGAAGAAATGCAGATTCTGCAGCAGAGATTGCCGCATATGGTATGTTGATTATAACCAACAAAATCATAAATTCATTTACGTATTGTAAATACAATTCAACGTAGGAAAAATAATGTTGCATAGGGAAATCAATAAAAATTTAATGATTGACATTCATTTTGAAGTATTTAAGACGGTGAGAGTGGGGGGCTTTTTCATTTACTTTACTGTATTGGCGACTTGGCAAATAATAATTTGTCGATAATATTTGTAGAATTTTCGGTTTTCCTTCTTGAAAAAGATTTTACACAAGATAAGAAAGAATTTTCTGGTAAAATAAGAATAATGTTAACCATGAATTTAAGTCAAATTTGAAACGGTGAAATAGTGGGTGGTTAACCACACAAACGGTCGCATTACATTATGCAAGCATGTACACGAGTCGCATGGAAATTCTGCCGAATTTGTTTATGAGCTAACCTGCGTTTCAAAAATTTATCCTAATTTTCTTTACAACTCCCAAAATTCCGTAAGACACTATCGTAAACCGAAGCACCACTGTATAAGATCATTGATGAATAGAAATGGTTAAGCAAAAAATTCTCATGTAATGTTAATAATGGTTGTTCTGATTTAGACAACTCCATACTACGAAATGAGCTATCAAACGCCAACGACGTTAACAGCAGTTCGGGATCAACCGTTAGCGACGTATTCGATGTCTGACGCCCGGTTTACGAGAGGGGATAACAATGCATCGCCTGTACCGTCTACGTTATCGCAGCAAACCAGTACGTTAACGCAAGGACACCAGGCGCAGCCGATACTGACGCAGACAGCAGGACCATATTTCTTCGCGGCACCATACAATCCCATGCAAAGCTATCAATTTGGCGCTGTTTATTCGGTATGCACTTAGTTTTATATAATTGTATAATTGGAATATTAAAAAATTTTCAATCGCAGCAAATTCCTACTGCGACTAATGCCCATGGAGCTAATAGCAGTACCCAGTACCCTAAACCGTCAACATATGGTTCTGGATACGGATCTGGTTATGATGCTTTGAGTCAGACGCAGGATTATAGTAAAGGTGGTTATGTTGGAAATACGCAAGGTCAGACCAAAGGAACTGGTGCTAACGCTTCCTCAACCGGCACAACGGGAAATGATCTGTCCGCCATGTATGGCAAATCTCACACAGCTATTGGAAAGGTGAATGTAAGTGCTGATACGATTTTTGGGAGGGTGTTCCCAAAAATTCCGCCCTGACTATGAAAGAAGCAGCGTAGATCTATAATTAAATTCTATTTTTCAATATGATATTAAATGTGCATAAGTACGTATTTAATTGTTGGGCAACAATTAAATATCCCTAAAAATATTCCTTTTCTTTGTCTTCAAAAGGTATCCAAACTTAAGCCATCACTAGAACGGCAAACAAGTAATAGTCACTGGGAGCTATACAGAGGGAGGTCGATTTGTTCGCTGAACTGTTGAGAGATGTTTGGGCAACCACATTGCACTAATTTTGTGCGTATCTAAATGATCGTGGATAATTCGACGAACCCTTACATCGGAAAGCCCCATTTTTTATGTCTTCCACTTTCAAGCGTCGATTGCCTAATACAAGATCCTCAATAAGGGTAATGTTGTCGTCCATTTTCCAAGGATTCATGTCGCATTTGAAACCGTTTTGGCCAATCTTTTACCTCTTATATAATATAATGGTCCACCAATCGTTTTACCAAAAACAATATTGTGTATTTCGGAATCGTTGGATACACCTAACTGTGCATTTAAAATTTTCTAATTCTTGTCTAGCAAAATTATTCGCTCTTGCTTGCAATATTGGACAGCTAATAGGACTTCACCGAATTTTTAACCGCTCATGTAAGGTCTCGTTCACTTTAGACTAGCTGCAATGACTACAAAATCTGTTAATTAAACCCTTAATTTTATCTTGATCTTTCTAAAAATGCAATCAATATATTAACTTTGATGTATCTATTATTACAAATCAAACAAGTTATGTTCAACTCTTTGGCAATACAAACATTAGATTCTCCAGCCTCCAAATGACAAATAATTTTGGCTATTTCTTCGAGTGTACACGCCTTTCGTTTTGCCATGTAAGCTTCTACAATGTACGGTAATATGTTACCGTTATGTTCCCCCTTGAGACGATGTATCTACTTTCTACCTTTTGTAGCCGCGTGCTTGAATTATTGTGGGGTTCGGAGGTAAATGTTATTACTCCCATTTTGGTTTATGATGGGCATTTCCAATAAATGCACTTCTGTACTTTTATTTGCTGAACCTAAGTACTTGGCCTTGCCACGCGGAAGATAGTATCGATATTTAGTCGTTGCAAGGGGGAGACAAAACATAAACCGGCCATTGCACTTCAACTCGCACCTAACCACCGAATTAATACATTTATCTGTGTCGATTTGCTTTGTCTTTTCATATCTCGATAATTTTCCTAAAATCCTTGCCACAAACAACTCTTTTTAAAATGCGCAAGCGCATATTCTGTGCTTATGTTCGGAATCGTTACCCCAAATAAAGCTATTGGTTCTGCCGTAATATTCGATGTCAGTTTCTCTTGTCTCACTTGTTTCATTGTAGTCCTATTATTATTTTTTTTATGATGATATCGATGACGAGGCTGAAGAACTAGTAACGGTCGACAAATTCAAGTTATCTGAAAGTTTTTTTTAGTAACTCGATTTGATGACCTGCGCTAGTTATTTAAGATGACTCTGGCATTCTGATTACATTAACTTAAATGTAAACTATTAAATTACACGAAGCATATGGTATAATTTTTCTTTCAATCTTCAGTCGTACGAGAAACAAGGTTTTCATTCAGGGACACCGCCGCCGTTTTCTGGACCATTACACGGTAGCCAGAATGCGGGATTAGCTCCAAGCGGGTCGGGATACGCCCCCCAAATGTATATACCTACAATGCCGCCACATCAACAACATCATTCTACTCAAATGATGCCGTTGCATCAGGTAATTCAATGTTATTAGTTACCTTTTTTCTTTAGATAACATTTTTCTTTAATTTGATCTAAAACGTATCGTTTTGATATACTTTTCGCTTCTTTAGTTGTGATGTATCACATGCATATGTCATCGTAATGATTAGAAAATACGTCACGATAAAATCTATAGTGACGAATATTTGTTATGCTTCAAATTTTGTATACCAGCTTAATTTTCTTGTCGATAATAAAATTTGAAGTAGCTACATTACATATTGAAAAACATCGCGTCACAATCTTTTGACTATAATTTGACTTTGTTGCAGTAGTTTTTCTATTTGACGGTCAATTTTTTTTTTCTTTTTTGCATGACTTTAATTGGCTTGAATATTATTTCTCTCCTTTTTTTTTTATTTGGAATTATTTATTTTGCACGTCATATATCATGTACAGTCGCTGATGATTGAATTAACCACAATATTTTTAAGTTATTGTTCTCTAAAGTAGAATTAATACGATGTCCACGCATTTTTCACTTTTTAAAATTATATAGGATGTCCCAAAACTTAAGGAAAAATATTCTATCATAGAGCACTACTTTCCAGGAGAAAAATATACCTCGAAGAAATGTGGTGCTGTGATGCTTTTGGACATGTTCTGTTGAATACCCATTATTGGTTCTGTCTTTGAATTAATACATAAAGTGAAATTCAATTATGAGGGACTGTACGTCGACAAAGTTTCTATATTTCTGTCTGTAGCACAAATTTTGAATACTTTGTTGATATATGTACAGATTACGAGGATTATTTTGGTATATTTTTTTAAATTTTCGCTGCAGTTTAATAAAATAATTTCTAATTTTGTTTTTATTGTGTATATAAATTTTCGTTTTGGTTTCAAATTAGTGCTATATTATATTATTCAGTTCTGCTTCCTTTATAATTATAAGTACGTTCAATTTACTGACACTAACCAAAGTTACAAGAATTTCGAATAAGTATGGGATATTTTACATCCTCGTTAACTATTTAACAAAGAAATGTGTTTTATTTTAGTTTGTTTTTTTTACCGTTTCACAAAGAGTGTAATAATTTTTAAACAAAATCGTCTTTAGATAATAGCAATTTTTTCTGAAAATTGAAGCATGTTAATTGACTAGGTTCAGTTGGTAAATAGCCAACTGAAAAGATTAATTTAATTTCGTACTTTACATGAAATATACAAGTTGTCAACCAAATGTGATACAACATACGTATCTAACATAGAGGAGAACATTTCCACAAATATGCGTCACGCAGTGAGCGGAATCAGGTCCCATCAGAAATGCTATAAGACCAGTATTGGGTCTCTCAATCAGTCTAGTGATATTTTTTATTTGCAAACCTATTATATGAGAAATTATTTGTTCGGTTTTTAACTATCTTTGTTATTTTTATTTGGAATTTTGTTTTGAGTTTGACAACGCTTATAATGTCTTTTTTTATCGATCTGATAATTTAAGCACTTTCCCGTGTGTTACTTCCTTTCAGTACTTGTTTTTATTCAGAATGTTCTTAAAAATCCTTAGCTCGTCATATATTTGTATAAAAGATTTACTTACGTTACCCGTTTGATGAAACATTAGATTCTGAATGTTAAAGAAAAATTGTTTTTCTCGGTACAGAATTCTGCTAATATATTTTTTGTTTTCCATGACCAACATGGCCTGGTGAAAACGTTTATCATTTATCTCCATCAAATTGTCAGAGAAATAGTCTAGGTGAGGTGATGTAGTTTCAATGATATGCGAGGGTAGTCCGAAAAGCTTTCAGCCTAACACAGAAACCGTCTTTTCACTTTTGCCAGTGAAGCTATCATCTGTTTAATCCGTCCAAATATGCTGTAGTATTGGGGAAAAGATTGGTGAATAGGTCTATCAATTCTAACTCCAATTTGTGAATTTTTACCATGCCACTGAAATGTAAGACGAAGCGTTGTATTGGCGGAACAAACCTTTTCCTTCAAATGCTATCGGTTTTCCATAATTCCTGCCTTCAGCTTGTTAAGTAATGATGCATATGCTCCCGTTGTTGTTTTTCTTTTTTCAAGATGGTCGATTAATATAACTCCATGATTATGCCAAAGAACAGTCGCCATCAATTTTTCAATCGCCGCAGCAGTCTCTGCCTTTCTCTTAGCCGATTTCCAGTTCGCAGTTTGCTGTTTCGATGGTACCATGACTTTAGAAGTGCACTGTTTATCCAAGTTTCATCTACAGTTTTTAATTGACGACAAAACTTCGACTTATTTCGTTGAAACCGCTTCAACAGGGCTTATGAAACGTTCTTTCGAATGCGTTTTTGGTCCTGACAAGCAAGTGCGGTTAGCCTTTTCATGTCCTAATCATTAAATGATGAACAGATGGCCACATCCTCTGCTATATCTCTAAGCTTATTTCGATGATCGTTTAGCATGGTTTGATGAACTTTGTGATTAGCATTGGTTGCTATTTCTTGCCGTAAAATTCGATTTTTTCAACGTTTGCAGATGCACTAACATCGAGTAGCCCAAACGACTGTTACATAACAAGTGAGCGTAGAAGATGGCTGAAATTTTCTGAAAATACCACATTTATTTTAACTAGTAAGGCCATCTTCATAATGATTTTTTAAATAATTTTTTGTTTCTATAGAGGCTAATAAGCCTTTCCATTGAGCAGATTACAAGGTAATTATCTATCAATATTGTCGCCGGACAAAATACATTTTTTGATAACACCAACACAATATTTTTTCCTCGCTTGGAAGCGTGGTTATTAAATCAGTTTTGGTTGACAACCTGTATAACCAACTACTAATGTTGTTTTAAACGATTTCGGTAAATTTGAGAGGTATAAAGTGTTATTAAACTATATCTTTTTGAGGTCCCCTCTAAGCTTATAAGCGGATTTTTAAGGTGGAAAGAAAAAATATTTTAAATTATTAAATTACAAGTGAACTATTATAAGTAACTGAAATAAAACACAAGGCACCTACTTATTATATGGTTTATAACGAATATCTACTAACAGATCATTTTTATTCTCATGTTGTATTATTTTTGCTGAAGAGCATGTTTCTTCTTTCTTTGGTTATCTAGGATTTGTTTTGCTTGTAGATGGATGTGCGGCACCAAGGCCGACGCATGGTAAGTCATTTTCTATCTCTATTAAAATACCTAATAAGAAATATCACGCAATGTTTACGCTTTAATCTTTGTGGTTATTTGCATGCTGTTTGCTTATTGGTAGTAATTTTGTGAGCTAAACAGGCGTGGTAGGTTTTCATTTTCGGCTTTATTTTAACTCTAAATTTCGATGTAATTTTCTAGAAAAAATGAATAATCAATTCAATTCAAAGACTTTGACTCTGCATGTGGTATTTGTAAGCTAATTTTTATTTCCTTCTCGATAAAAGAGAGTCTAGTAAATTTAGTGAAGTATGGAACAGTAAAGTGCTTTTTCTTTTAAAATTATCGATTTATTTGGATTGGTGTCGGCTAATGACGCTGTCGTTGCAGGATTCTGGAAATACTAGCGGTCAACGCTCCCAATCGTCTAATCAAACCAAGTCCGGAGCTAAACAGTACCCGAATGCGTATTGGAATCAAGCCTAAGAATACCAACCTGCTGGCCCGTTTGGTGTACGCTGTCTGATTGCTTCGTCTCATTTATTGCTACTATTTTTTTTTTCTCCCCTTCTACAAGTGAAAACAACCACTGATTCAATGAAGTTTTTGTTTATTGTAGTTAGCTAGATACATACATTATATATATATTTTAAACTAATTATGTGTAGTGTTGATAAATTATTTTCACTTTTCGTATTCTGTTATTATTAATTTTATTATTATTATTACTGTATTTATTACCCAGAGTCAGTGGTATCCAACAGAGAACATGAGATTTTATACAAAATCCGTATGACCTGTGTATATTTTTTTTACAATTTTCGTACATACGTTTTTGTATAAAATCATTTATTTCATTTACTATTTTATTTCTTTTGTGTATTTATATATAGTATAGTTCATACTTGTAGACTACTGTAAAATATTTAAAAACGAATCAAAAAAAAAGAAGAAATATCCAAGGTGTCTCTCCTTCCAGTTGCTTTGCTGAAGATACGCGTTTCCTATTATTTAGCTCTTTTGTATAACTGAAATGTTCTCTCTTCAAAGTGTGAATTGTTCTGTGCAATGTGACGGTGCAATTGATTTTAATTTCTGAAACGTATTTTTTAAAGAATTCAATTTTTTTTGGCCAGTATATGTTCTTGTTGAAACGTTTTTTGTTCTGTGAGAAGATTGATATTTAATTTTCGAAATTTTATAATCGAATGCTGCTCTTTAAGAATGCATAGAACTAGACTTAATTACACTTTGCCTATGACTTCATATAGTTATTATAATGTAGTTTATGTATCGACTTGTGATTGCTAAATTTGCCGATAGTTAAAGAACGGTTTTATGTTTAGTAATCTGCGGTAAAAAGAAAGTATAGGATCGATTACATTTTGCGTACAAGTAAACATTGCTTATTCCACTTTCACGTGAAAATTTTTTAAAATAAACAAGCTGACATGCATACGAATAATGCATTACCGCAGTCTACTAAATAGCAATTTGGAAGTGAATTTGTGTAAAATATTTTGTTTTGCAAGAAAGTATGATAATGATGCTGATGTTGATAAGTATTGTTAACTATTTTACAATCAAGCATTTTTCTTACATTATGTATATATTATGACAGACTAATACCAATTGAAATTATTTAAAAAGGACTTTTAATATGTATATACTAACATTTTTTTTTTTTTTTAAGAATTCAAGACACATGCATTAGTTCATTCAATCAATACAATGGATAATTATTTCTTCTTCTATGGCGAAGTGATCGGCAGTTGTTTTTTTTTTACGCTTGACAGTCAATTCAATTCAATTAGAGTTTGGACGTTCATTTTATTATTTAAGTATTTAAAGCAAAAAGATGTATAAGATATTGGTGACAAAAAGAAAAAACATTATGGTTCCACAATATGTAAATATGGCTGTATTTGGATTTTGTACTGACACTCTGTACCTAGATCCACCTTGCGTTATGCGTAGAATTGTAGTTAATGAGAGAAAGAAACAAAGAGGAGGAAACGCTAACTAATTGATCGGTAAATTCGTTTTACCTGCTAATTATATCCGGATCGTCCGGGGAAATTCTTTGATTTCGTAGGGGTTTGGGTGATATTCCGTCGTCGGTTTCTGTAAGTCGGAACGTTAAGGGACGCTAGATCCTGCCATGGAACAAAAACTAACCCTTTCTCCTATTTCGAGAAGTATAAGAAAAGTTTCAGTAGCTAGGTTATTATTAAACTAAATTATCTTTGTGTACCTATGCTATGTATAAAATAATCAATTTATGTAGAGAAGAAACCACCCATGTATATGTGTAGTTTTGTTTTTTGTATTTGCTAACTTAACAATTATGAAATACATTATGGATAAATCTAACACTTAATTTTGTGTACTGTGTTTCTCGTATTTTGTAATTACAATAATTATTATTTACTTTTTTTTTTGTAGATCATTAAGGAAATGACTGTCTTATATGATCAAAAGAATAAAGTTAATCTAATGGTACTATTTTATCTAGGGATTTTTCACGTAAACCAACTAGTTGCTGTAGTATGATTAGAAATTTTACAAAATCTTTTTATTATTCCTTCTTTTCATTTTACGTCTCGCCTAGTATTATCTACATTAACATTGTAGCTGGAAAATACAAAATTTTAATATAATCAGTGAACTAGATAATTTGTTATATTTATATATTCAATTTAACGAGTCCACGTGTCTTAAATATAAGAGGAAGAAAGGCATTTTCAAGTTATTTGAATGCATCGAATTCTTCTGAATTACCTCAACCTATACTAGCCATGCTGTTTAACCTTAATTTCTATCTGAACTTGATCTTAAGTCGAAGTTTTTATTTGATGTTCAAAAAGAATGAAATGCTTCATTAGTTGTTTGGCGAATTTAAATAAATATATATAAGTTGTGGCGAATATCTTAGAAAAGACTAGTTTTTTTTTCGTGAACATTTATGACACCTTGCACGATTAATGAAATGTTTTTATTATAGTAACAAGCTTATAAAATAAATGTTTGGAGTTGTAATAAACGCAAGAAATCAAACTGAAAATTGGAGTTCTTAAAGGTAAGCATTATTCCTTTTTTTTTAACATTACACGCGGCTTTTTTCTGGAAAATTTTGAAAGTGCTATTTAGATATTCCATAGATTTCTTTTAGATTCATGATTTTTAACCATTAAGTATTAAATAAATAGAATATCTTCAACCATCTGAACGGAAAGGTGCAACGCTCGCATCCAATCGGATCATTTTACTAACTGGCTGCTTGCATCCGGTATCGTAGTCTCACTTTATAGTGAGACTACGTTTTAAGATGCATTTATACGCATCTTAAAACGGTGAATATTGCAGTCCACCGTCTCTTTTTAGCCTATCTAACCCCGTCACTCATCTGATCTGTTGGAAGTGGCATTTGGTCACAACAACCTATAAGGAGAACAAAGTAATTACACTCGGTCATTTTCAGTTAGCCAATTTTTCAAAACGTTGAGATATGCGTGGCAGTAGCCAAGAGCGTTTCGTCATCAGAATTGGCTGATAGATGTGGCATTACCACATACATTCTCAGACAAGTTGGTGGTGGTCCAACAGAATATGAAGGAATTAAGGTACATATAATTAGAGAAACAAAAGTCTGGATAAAGAAATATTGCATTTTTTTCCTTTGAAATCACATGCTTGAAATTCATTAAAAAAAAATGTGAAAAGTTTATTGAATCTTGAGCACAGATCTAAGAACAGTTTTGCAATATCAATTTTCGCTAAATACCTGTATGATTGTAATTTTAAACAACACATTCATTCAGGTGTATTCATTGATACAAATTGAGTATTAAAAAATTGATATTTGAAAGCTTTCAAAATATGAACAAATTTTACTGGCCAAAGCAAAAATCCTTATTCGGGTGTTTGGTGACAATTGCTCAATAGGAATAAATTTAAATAGTACACCTTGTACATCACAGCAATGTCTATTGGCTTCTAACCGTTGAAATTAAGTTGAAAAATGACATTTAATGTGGAAAATCTATGTATAGATACTCAAATATTGAGCATTAACTATCCGCATCATTTATTCTTGGCGAAACTGGTTGTTTAGTAGATTTCACGTCTATACGTGTAAAAGAATTTGCTTTGGAACATATGAATAAGCCTGCAGAAACAAGTGCTTTCGCAGTAGCGTACGGCTCTGTTACTATTTTAATTTGTGTAAGACTGTCGCAAAAATTCGCTGTAGTGTTGTATCATTGGCATGGCTTTCATTGATGACTCAGTCATAGTGCTACGGCGAGGTGAAAGCCGCTGACTTACTGAAATTGTTTGGTCTTCTTGCTCTTAATTTAAGATATAAAGTTTAATAATGTGCAAAAATTTCTCATAATATCAAACAGCAACGTTCCCCATCTCGTCAATACCGGTTGTGGTGGCCGAGGAATGCCCGGACAAACCTGTTTAAACTCACGAATGCATTTTGGAGATTTAACAAAAACTTTTTTGATAGAAACTATTAATTGATCCATTTTTGGAAAACTGTTTCTAATAAATTCCGCGACAGGGTGACATGCATGGAACAAACAGATTACTTGAAGCAATTGAGGATGAGAGTGTTTTAGTAACTTTCCAGCTTTACCCACGTTTGAATCCCCATCTATAACTAACATTACAAATTGGGTTAGCGATATATTGAACTTCCCAAAGGTATTTATTATAGTTTATACTATCGTCTCCGCGTTTGTCTTTTGTAATATTGTACTACGTAAAGGAAGAGACACGGATGCCAAATCGATTTTTAAAGTGCGCACTAACATTTAAAATACTTGTCAGCACTACACCGTCAGCCATACCTTTTTATTTTTTAGCTTTTTTTGATTTGATCCAAAATCGTGTTTCTTACTCGCGGTAAATTAAAGTGTATTTGACCTCTTGTTGGCAATCTCCATTCCGGAATGTATTTCCCCCAAATCTTTCGAAATTCTTCATTGTCAATATGGTATATCGCGTTTCGCATTTAACTGTTTCCTATTAACATGTCTTTTACAAACAAGAACACTGTGCGGCAAAATGTTGATATTGCAAAAAATACATGTAATAATGGTGCCAATGTATTCTAATGTTGGAAATCGGTTAAGAAATCTATTGACACTTGTCGAACATAACAAAGCACACCGTCATCGATCCAACCCGTCATTCATACACATACGAACCGTACGTGTATGAATCCCGACTTGGAGTATGTCCGACCACTTTCGAAATATATCGCCGCCAATGAGTGCAACTCGTTTCTGCATGATTACATATGAATAATAAGATTCTATCACGATGACTAAAATATTTCCTTCGCAGAATATAATTTTTAGAGTTTAATATCGTCTCTATTAAATGGCGGTAAACGTTGATTTGATAAGCAGGCGACAGTATACGCAATAGATATACTAGTAAAATAACTACATTTTTAATAATATAAAAGAGATTTATTAACAGTCTTTTTTGAAATTAAGATGAATACATTGTAATTTTCAAAAACGTCAAGTGAAACATTTAACACCGTTGTAGTTTAGCATGTTGGTAATAAGTTTGACAAGAATCAATAAAAAATAAAACGAAATGTACAAAAGTAAGTGAAAAATATCATCCATACGCACACTCATAAAATGACAGTGACATACAATCATCGTTTTTCTACCCTGCTACGAATTGTTTGAGAACAATGTAATATTATCAAGTTTCGAATAGCGATGTGCCACGTAAACTGAACTTATTAACATCCATAAATACAGTATTTCTTTTTAAAAGGAGATATAAATAAACGTTCATTTCATTTAGATGTTTAAAATTTGTTACAACGATTGGTAAATCTCGACCTTCCTTCTTAAAGCGAATTTACAAAATAAAGTTACAATTTTAAATACAATATAATTTTAAAATAGTCTTTAATATATTTTTTATACACTTACTACATTTTCCTATTAACATAATAAAAAGTAAAGGGAGAAAGAAAACACTATGTATTGAAGCGCAGTAGTGAAAGAGAACACTTAGAAATTGGTCATAGAATAATAAACTTATGCTTTCTTTTCCACAATAATAAGTAGTTCATTGATCGCCGATTCTAGCAGTTTCAAGTTATCCAACGGGCTTGGTATTTTAGGTTTGTGCTCCTCGTTGCTTTCCTCGCTACAGGTAGTGTTTTGAGTCTCGGAATCACTTTCATTTTTCAAATCCGATGGTTTTGTCGATTCTGGCTTGGCCTCTGTTGAAGATTTTGGTTCCTCGGTCGATTTGGATGTGCTCGGTTTATCGGACAAAGTAAACGACTCCGTTGTTTCTTTAGTTGATTTCATTTCCGTGTCTAAAATGTAAAAAATTCAGTTGAAATAAATTTTACGGACGATTTAAATTAGTAGTTCGACAATAAATAGCTTTGTGGCCGAATGCTTTGGGCCATGTACGAAGTGTTAAATACAAATAAAACAGTACTTAGAGCAGTTACG
Source organism: Marronus borbonicus (assembly GCA_902655005.2). Classification (NCBI taxonomy): domain Eukaryota; kingdom Metazoa; phylum Arthropoda; class Insecta; order Coleoptera; family Scarabaeidae; genus Marronus; species Marronus borbonicus. Next base: position 5,127,312 of record LR737397.1, read on the forward strand.
AACCAATAAACAAATTGTTTAGCAATTACATACAGTGGCGGCCACATAAATAGCACAGGCATCAAATTTCATTTGAATTAACCGCTCAAGCTGTTCCCGTTTAAATTTTTATTAAACTAGCGTGAGAGTCCACGAGAAGGTTGCATGTACTTCCCCTAGCTACGTATTCCAGAACAATAATTCGACATTCAATGAAAAAAAAAGATTTTAGTTTCACTTTTCTAGCAGGCACATAAATAGCACAGTTGTCGGTTGTGTAGCGGAGTCTTATTATAGTGTTACGGTTCGAGTTATTTTGTACTAAAAAAGTGGTGTACTTACCACTTTTAAAATTAACGTTTTATTAATAACAAAAATTTAGGTGTTAGTATAATCGGACGAGGAAAACATTGCACACCAGAGAAAAGAGAGTTAATTTGCATCATGAAAGAGAAGGCCATATCAATTTCAGAATTATCACGAACATTAAATTGTTCACGTAAATTAATACAAAATACGATAAAGCATATTCAGATTGAAAAAAAGTAGAAAACAAGAAACGGAAGATTAGGCCTCGTAAAACAACCTTACGAGAAGACAACCTTATTCCACCAACCATCTACTACATTTTTGTTAAGCTAAGTTAAATAAATCACTTGTTAACATTTACAGATTTATCATCCATATCAGTTTATCTGTGCTATTTATATGGCCGCCACTGTATATCAACACTTCATAATTGAAATTTATCATAATGAAGCTACGTCATTTAGAGACGTAGCAAACAGATTCAATATTAGTAACAGTTCTTTATGTAACAAGTAATAACAATTAACAAAACAAGTAAAAATAATAACGAGAACAAAGAACGAAAATATGACAAATATAGGAAATAACAAGAATAATTTTTTCAGAATTGAGATTTCACAGTTCGAAAATTGTTATAATTACGTTGCTTAGTGACAAGCTCTTTGAATCAAGTCAGTGACACCGGAAATGTAATTAGACTACTGATAACGTCAAAAGTTAACTCGCAAAAAATAGAAATCGACCTATTTCTTTTCTAAAAATAATAGCTTAAATTGGGCTTTAACCTCAATTTTATCTCTCAAGTCACAACTATCATATAATTGGATAGTTCACCAAGAGATGGTCACGTATGCGCATCTTAATATACAAGAATGTTCTATCTTGAACATGTTCGGGATTGTTGTCGCGAATAAGGCTATCTTGCACACCGTTCTACGTTGTTTATAGGCCAAGAAAATGATGTTAAAAAAAAAAATTGAGTTGAATATATAGCGTTTTCCATGCAACCCATCCATTAAGTTTTGGCAGTTAGCTTCCTAAACAAATTCGGAAAATTTGTTGCAGGCAATAAGCGTGTCCGTTCTATTGTAATAAATTATTTTTAGACACGTATTACTTCCGGTTGTGCCGGAAAATGTTTGCCTTGGACGTCTTGGCAAATCCCAATATGATAATAAAATTCGGTTTGATCTGCACTTCTGGAACGATTCCACGTATTTCAGTTCGTATTCGTTGGTGCAATTCGTTTATATTGTGAAGTTTAGTAACATATATTTTATTTTTTCAGTAACTCTACAAAAAGCAATCAAGTGGAGTTAAGTCAACCGACCCCCTCTTCTCAATTCATCGGTTTGGTCATCAAGATAACGACGTGTATCTCTTGTATAACGCGGATGGTTCCCGTCCTGCTGCAGCCATATTCTCTGGTTGCGTAAGTCGGGATTTTCGTTATTGAGGTAGAGTACTGCCACCTCGAAATAGTTCGTCCCTTAAAAGCTGCAAATACCTTTTTGTTAAATTAATATTAATGAAGAAATGTCCCATGACTCCCGCTCATACATTTATTTTCTTAAGATACTGAGTATGTGCTTCATGTATCCAATAATTTTTTCCTTTTTAAAGTTTTATCTATTGACAGATATTTTGAATAAAATTCAGGTCGTTGCATTATTTCTTCACAAATCTTTAAGTATCGAACCACGTATAGGACTCAAGGACGATTACCTTTACTTAATGTTTCTCCACATTAGGCAACCTTTTCATACAACTAATTCAACTTACCATTAGGCTGCAATTTACAAATTTCCGCTTTTGTTCGCATTTGCAAATGCTTCAAGGTAGTAAGTAGAAGAGGAGGGGGTACCGCTTCTGGACTATTGTAAACTAAAACAAGTGCTCTAAGGTCTCCCGCTAACTTTCTCGCCGTTTTTCTCAAGTCGACCGAAACTACTTGCTCGCTCAAAGATACCACAGTATTATCAATCATAGTTAGTGTCTGTTCAGAAAGAACATTCGCAGACACCTAGAAAAAATAAACGTTAGATATGTACACACATGTAACATTTAACAAATTCCAAGCGCATACCTTGGGGAAGAAGGTAGTTAAAAACTCATATATTACATCTACAGTTAATGCAGCTCTCTCATCCAATAATACTGAATCTATATAATCGATAAAATAATTACAAGACGTTAACATCGTGATGTATTTACGATCGACATGCTGAAAATATTAGAAAGTTACTTGCACGATGGAAAAGGATAGATCAGAGCGTGTTAAAAACCTGTACTCGAAGGACATCTAGCCACAACTTCGGGAAAAATGTGGAATGTAACGGAACAGCTTCAAAGCCGACCATTGCCGAAAGCGTTACCATAACATCTGACAACGTTTCTGAATTTACGGCTAGTCGACAGAGCATATCGATGAACTCGTGATATGGCGTATAGAATTTATCTAATGCTTCGTCGTATTCCGGGTCCACACCCTAAAAGAAATATTTACATCTAAAACAGATTGTTACAAAAAAAATAATTTCATAAATACAAGAAAAGAGGTCATTCTTATTGATTTCACTTATTGTTAGCGTGTTTTAAAGAATTTTTTTTAATTAATAAAAATAAAAATGGTTTTCCTTTTCTTTGCATTATAAATGTACATTCACAACCTCAAAATTAATTAACTATAATTAAGAGCTACATTTGCGTTTGAAGTAGAGTAATGGCGTTTAAATGCGTCCATTCCCAATGTTTAAAATGAAGGTTCTTAATTCTGACAGAAGTGGAGAAGTTTGTAAACTTCTCCACTTCTAAACAAATTTCTGCGTTCAATTAGTATATATGCGTAGAATTGACGCATGCGTAGTTTTGAAATGGCGCGAATATGGTCCAGCAAAAAGATTATGTTTGGCAGTATGATCTTTAAAGTAATGTTAAAGCCATGTCAAAACATTCTATGTAATGATAGCGACTGAGATCAGGCGGATCAGATTAGAATTATATTTGGACGGTTTGAATGACCAATCATTTTAATGTGTCTCCTAAGCTGATACAGCGACTCTACATTATCGAATTAATTATAATGATCAATATAGTTAGTAGAGGACGCCACGGAAGATATGAATTAATTTACTGTTAATTTGCTTAATTGTAAGTATAAGTTGGAGGTTGTGAATGTAGCTTAAAAAGTTAGGGCAATAGAAGCAGCAGAAGTAATCGATATATGCTGACGCGAAGTGCACATAAGGGCGATTTTGCAAAAAAATATGGCGTCTTCCCCCTAATTTAGCGGCGTGTCATTTCGCTCGGTTTTGCTATATAATTGAATGATTTTTCACCAATGGCGGAACATGGGTTTAGTTACTTTCGTATCTAAGAGCGTTTATTTTTTTTAGATTACTAAACGTTAACAATCTCTTTTTTATCTTTTTTCTTATTTTTTTATAGCGGTTGCATTTACGTATGCCTTTTTAATTGCATTCAATATATATTGAAAGTTAAAACATACCCTACTACATTCTAATTGGTTTTGAGGAACAGTCATTTGAACCATAGGCCTAATGGGTCTCACTACTCCCTTTCCGGCGATAGCAGGTAACGGGTGTCCCCTCCTCGGAAAATAAGGTCCTAACGGTACAGCGTCCTGGCTATCCTGGAACGCTGAATGGCAATGCGACAACAGAGGGACTAAGATTTGCATCGTTTCCCCAGGCATGATCAGGATGAATTCCTTTAATATCTCTATGCAAAACATTCGCATATCAGGTGGATTGTACGTATTCAATAACGATGCCAATTTCTTTAGTACTTCCAACCAGTCTTTGCAAGCCAGGAGGATTCCACGAGCATCTTTTGGATCCCTGTACAATCTAACGCAGCGGACGAGATCTAGGAGTATCGACAGCACTTCGAGTAGTTCCCCGGAAACATGGCAAGCAGTCGCTTCATGCAACATTATGTGGAGGTTTTGGAAAGACTCGAAAACAATTTGCAGTCCACCGTTGTACACGACGTAGAGGCGATCGTCGTTTGAATCAACTAAGATTCTCACAGCCGAAATTAGTGTTGACCAACTGGTACGTCCGTCCAAACACTAAATCATAAGAAAGAAGTCTCTTATCTGAGCTAATGCATCGATACAGTACTACCTGTAAATATGTGGTCAACGTGCTCCGTCTGAAGCTGCAAATTTCCCTTTGCTCAACTTCGGAGGCATCGGGATGCTTCATCACCATTAACTGCATTAGCTTAAATAATTCTTCAACAGCACCAGAATATTGAGTAGGATGAGGTGTGATATTCTTGAATGCCCATTGTAGGTTTTGATGTTGCGCTAGATGTCTCGTAAATATTCTCGATTGCTGGCACATCATCCGCAGTAAGCCGTAATATGCTGGTAACATCGCTCTGTTATACATGACGATTTCTTGGTCATCATGGTCAGCTCTGGAAATATAATGAACAACTTTATAGAGGTACAGAGGCCCGTATTTTAGCTGGCAAGAGAACATAGGTATGATTTAAGAAATTTTGTGGGCTTACAGACCCATTTAGTGTAAAAATAGTGGTTGTTTTCTTAGGTGCTTAATCGCCCGTTTTCGTAGTGTAGGACACCCTTAACGCAAAACTACCCTTCGCTGTTTGACTCAATAACTCAGAAGTTATAAGAGACATCAATAAAAGTTCATTTAAACTATTTTACATGCCGTAAATATTTTCCCCACCCTCTTATATAATTTTTACAAACTTAAGCTAATTATGTTAGGAGCGGGGATGTCAAAGGAACGAAGTACCTAGTAGCGCGGTTCAATCAATGACTTCAACAAAGTCATCAATAAAACCATAAAAAAATCTACCATTCTAGGCAGATGTAGGAAGTTGTGCGGAAAAAGCTGAGCCTTAACCCAAAAAAATGACATTGTGGTTATACAGGGGGGCCATCAGACCAATGACAACATACGGTTTAGTGGTATGATGGACGAAGTGGAGGCAATAAGTTGAGTGGCTTACATGTCCGCATATCAGGGGCCTGCTAGTAGTAATAGTCGCAGTATTCTACGTCGAAATATCAGCCGTGCTAGGATATATTGGAGAATTAAACAAACAAAAAGCTAATTATCTTTATATTGTTATATATTCAAACAGTTAAGTACTGCTAAAAAACACTGGACTTCATGCAACCAAAGTCCAAATTGGTGTGTGACTGCATGTATGTACTTAACAGGGTGGGTAGCCGAAGTATCCTCGTTTGGGTACTCGGAAGGGCTACACAAGGGTCATCAAGGGAATGTCAAGACACACAAACTAGGCCCATCAATTCAAGGTTCTCTGTAGGGATAGTATACACGGCAGTTGAAGTAATCACTACACAATCTCGAGAATAGTAAAATATTCCAGGTTAGAGACGGGTCAAGTAATTTTTGTCTGGACACAGGCCTACGGCATGTAGGTTCTGCCTGGCTGAAGAAAAGACTAGCATCCACGTATTGTGCAACTGTACAGCGGCAGCAGGAATACGAGTCTCAGACTATTCAAAAGCCGAAACCTACGAGAGGAATCGCTCACAAGGTTGCTGGGTTTGATGAAAAAGGCAAAACTAACTTAAATGAAAGTAGATAGCGCGTTCAGTTGTAACAGCTTCAATTCCATTATTATCTTCCAAACTGAATATCTGATGATATTGTATAGTGGGTTTGTGTTTTTATACCTTCGTATGTTTCTATTATTACTTATCCTATTGTACTGATGACTATCATTACAAGTATTAATATTAGACAATGATTAACTCATAGCTCTTTTGCAGTTCAATAAACTCTGTAAGTGTTATGTAACCCAGAATGTCTTATACTTTTTTGATAAGTACGAACAGACTATAAATACCCTTACAGTATATAATTGAAGGCAATATTCTTCGTTACATATCCATTTTGAAGCATTAATTGCACATTTTCTGGACAATCCGTGCAGACGTGGTTCCAAAACGCTAGAAGAGCTTGTTTGTTGTGATGAGCAGGAATCGACGGTTCAGAGAGTTTTGGATGGAACAAATGCCATAATTGGATGAAATATTGCCCAAACTATAATAACGAATGTTAATAACAATTATAATATGAACATGTAAATCTTACCATAAGTTTTTCGGTCCTACCGATACAACAATACATCAACAAAGCGAAATACGTCGTCAATTTCATCGTACCGTGCTGTTGCATGTCTGTATAGTGCTTTGCGGGACCTAGCAGTCGCAACAAGGCGGTATATACTTGATGTAAAACAGTTTGAGCTTCGGCCGAAAGTTGCGGTTCCCGATGTAATCGGTGCGATGCCCTAAAGCCCAATCGGAATTGCGTACTTGGCACCAAAGATACCAGTAACACTCCGGCGGCTATAGAAATGTTCGTATATGCATTTTATTTGCAATCATTAATTGTTAGTACGAAACTTACTATTCCTAACCCTTTGGTTCGCGTGGGCTATTAAGAAATGTTCCAGCCATGAGTCTAAGGACGACAAAACCCATTGATGTACTAACCGGATCTTCGTCACTTGCACTGCTAACCAATCCAACGCAGAATACGGACAACACTCCGCTGCTTCCCATACTTTTTGTAGTACGAGCTGCGTAAAACATGGAAGTCCCGAAGGGCCACCCGAGTTCTGATTGCCGCATTCGGTCAGTAGCGTAAGTAACTTGAAGAACGGCTGACAGGACTGTGAAGAATAATAGAGTTATATTTTAACAAAAAGATATTACCGTGATGATTGCATTACAATCACACGAAATGCCACGTATATAAATAAGGAATTAAAATTTGCGAAAATGTGTCATTTTGATAGTTACTGGTTTTATTGCGTTCGTTTTGTAAGCTCGTGATTTGTCTAATTTTAATAAAATAAATATTATTTTTACTATTAAAAGTAATAATGAAGTTAGACTATCACCTATACACTGTGTACACACGCGCGTTTCGCCGTATTACGGCTCATCACGGCATCAGATTTGTGGAAGATGGTAGTCAATCGGTTAAATGTTATATAAATAGATGACGTAAAAAAATATCTAATTAAAGACACAATTTGTTGAAATATGAGCAAACAACCTCTACAATTGCAACAAGAGATTGCTGCCATCACGATCTGTCGGGGCTGCTCGGGGATCGACTAACGGCTTAATTTGACAGAGAATTAATAAAAGTAATACATACATCTGGATTTCTACTAATAGCTTGGGAAACCATCGCTATTATAGATGTGGCCAATCTTTCATTCCCTCTACATAACGAATGGATTAAATTACGCGTTTGTTGTAGATTAATGTTATCCTTAATTTGTTGATATAGAAACGGAAAACCCTAAAATAATAACATCAAATAAAATACTTACATTGTCATTAGTAACAATTTTTTAACCTTTCCTCCGGCGACAGCATTATAATCCTTAGAGCTTAGTTTCAATCGCAAGTCGGTGTCTCTGCTCTTCTCAACTAGAGATGCTATTAAAGTGATCATTTTATCTAATGAAGCAGGCTTGTATTTATCAGTTGGTAAGGTGACGACCTCTTCTTCTTCCTCACCTTCGCTTACATCAACCTAATTGTTACAAAAAAAAAAGTATAACAAATATCTATGTTAAATTTCGAAAAACTTACAAATTCATGGACTTTGTGTCCTAAATAAAAGTCAATCATTGTATGAATTGCACCGACAGCCAACAAGAATTTCGATTCCTCATCACCCATGCGACTAAATTCGTAAAGGAACCCAAAATATTCAGTTAGATGTTTTAAGTGAGCTTTAGCACCGTGCTCCATCTACAAATTAATATTGAATGATATTATTTGTTTATTCATTTGGATTTAATTTGAAGATTAAATGCAAATGAATAGAGCAGTTACCAGGCAGAGCAAAGTTTTGACGAATTTTGTAACACAAGATGAATTGCCAAGTTTAGCTGGATCGACATTCATTTTTTCATCGTCTACTCTTTCAGCAGTACTCCCAGGTCTATCCTGGTCTACTAGTAAATATAAACTAGAATGTGTAGTTCTAAAAATTGATAAATTCATGAAATAAAAGCGACTATTTTGAAAAGAACGACGTTTACTTACTTCAGTCTTTGAATAACATGTATGCACAGTCTCTGGAACATCTGACGTACCATTTGATTGGGACACTTTAGTAGTACTTGTACAGGCCACCAGGTGTCTTGAGCCATGTGTTCTAAGAACCATACGCACGCCTCTTGACATGCGTTGAACTGTTTTGTCACTAATTCCACCCATTGTACCATTGTAGGCTGAAAAGTAAACAACGATTGTAGATAATAGATTTAAGGAAATCTACATTTACCTTTTCTTTCGCGTGAATGAAAGTTTCTATAAAGAATGAGGTCGATAGTTGAGCTGCATGTTGTGTGATGTCCGGTTGAATGGGCATTATCGTTTGAGGAATATAGCCACAAATTTGCCACATGAAGCTGAAATAATTTAACATAATTTTTAGATTTCGAATAAATGAAAATTACCGGACCTATCATGAGTAAAAAAATCACCGGCGATTGTGAACGGTTGATGTAAGGGATGGGGTGGAGGCTATTTGATTGACCTTGTCATTATTTAAATAGGTACAAAGACACATCAATAGCTTTTAAGTATTACAACAACGCTTATTAGATGATTACTCTTCAGAATCAGACGACGCAGACGAAACGAAATCATTTTCAAACCTCTTAGAAGTAGCTGGTAAACCACAAATTGTCGGAAATAATTTTGTTCAAGCAACGATTGAAAATTTTATTGTGGAAATGCGACATTATTGTCGAATAAGTGGGATTGCGACGCATTTTTGCCTATTATTGCAAAACTATCGTTTGTCGCGAGACGAAAATCAAATGCTTAGCTGGGATGGTTCACAGACTGAGTTACCGTAAACAACTGCTTCCCGCTTAGTTAGTTTCGCCTCTGGCGTGGTTTACGAGTTACTGTGCGAACTGTTGCCTACCATCTGAAGAAGCCTCATATAATAATAAAACACAGAGGTATGTCTACTAATGGGGCAGATTCTTTAGAATTCGTAAACAATACACTTCTGGAAAAATATGAAAATATTTCAGAAAATCATTTGCCTTCAAGTAGAGAAAACATTTGAATAGAGAATTAATTTTTCAGCAAGACGATGATACGTGCTCAACAGCTGAAAGTGTAAAAAAGTGCTTTAAGCAACATCATGTCCAATTATTATAGTCTTTAATTCGGAACCAATCGCGCCTCCTAACGTTCCGTAATTAGTCGCCTCTCAGTTGATTCAATCGCACAAACCGTTAACAAATTTCTTGTAAATTCGTATTTTCCTTGACTAGCTATATTACAAAGCTATAAAATCTGTGGTTAAATTAATCGACCATGACGCAACTGGTCCTACGTTGAGCAGCTGGGACTCTAGAAAAGCCAGTTCTAGAAATTTGACACGAAATCATTGTATAATATTTAGAATTCCTGACATCGGTGTTTGCTCGAATTAAAGCTATTATTAACGCTTTAAAATGGTGTTAGTAGTAGCCTTTTCCAACTATCATTTTTGAAATAGAATGTTTTGATTAAAAAGAATGTCTGACTAGTGTGCCCAACGAAAATGATCATTGTTAGGGCTCGTATCTGTACTTACTTAAAATATGTATGTTCGAATATATTCTTATCCTGTATGAAGTGCATATTATCCTGCCATATCCAATCTTCAAGTTCCTTACTCAATTCGAAGGTCGTAGAGGGCGTCGGTGAAGCCGGACATTGCGATGAGTTTGAAGAACTATCACCTGACTCTAAAGTAGTGGAGGGATATTCAATATTTTCGTTGCTCAATGGGCAACGCTCATAGAACAACATGTAGGCACTGTTGGTTTTCTCAAAACTGAAGTCCATAAATTTATCTGTCACACTATCATAGGTCTTACTCTATAAAAAAAAATGACGTTATAACTCATTTATAAGTTTTTTTTTTGGCTTACTCACAGTCATTTCGCCTCCAAAACACTCAGCAGCTATTTGGTTGGGATCAAACGGCTTCACCTCAGCATCGTTGAAAAGGAACCATTTGTCTCTTGCACCGGCCGATCGATCTTTAATGAAACTATAGTAGTGACCTCCGTCAGCTGTTCCTGTATGTACTGTTACGCCGATAAGATCGTATTCGTATTGTTCTTCCTCTTCATCATTGGCTTTCAAACGTTCCTCTTTGTAGTGTTGTGGCATTAAATATTTCTCCACATAGCTAGCCATATTTAAACGTAAGGGAAATGAAAAATGCGTGTTTACCTTTTCCTTCAACATCGTTAACATATTGAAGGTATATCGCATCGTATTAAAACATAAAATGTGAGGTAATTTCTTAAAACACGCCCTGCAATGTTTGAAAATTAGCATCTTCTTCGTAATCTTACAAACGAAAAATAATATACCTTTTCTCTGCTCTAACTTTCTTTCCGCATTGGGAACAAGTATACATATTATCACCTTCTAAAGTATCCTTGACGGTTACCTCATCCAGAGACTCGTACAAATTTCTCATATCGGCAACTTGACAACGTACCGTGTAAAATTCCTCCAAGGTGCGACTAACATGATCACAGTCCTAAAGATAAGGATTATTGTGTTAAGTACTTTAATTTAGGATTATAACCAGAGCTTGGCACGACGAGCGAGATGAATCCTCGTGGTCCACTATCGTATTGGTTGTACACGTTTTCTAAAGACGCGCTAGACTTAGCTTTTATAATTTGGGCGAGTATAGAGTAGTGAAATATTAATTATGTTACGAAAAGAAGTTTTTTTTTAAGATGATACATTCTAAAAGAACAAAAATTATAATTATTTTTAACATGAATTTATTCTTTTGAAAACTCTAGGCATAACCATAGCGAATGAATTCAAATTCGATATGCGCATCGATGGTATGACATCACTTCGTCACATCAATTGCTGCTCCTTATTTTTGACTTATGGTTTAATGCAGATGACGACGCCCGTACGATATTGATGAGTTTAATGCTGATGGCAACTATAAAGGGTACGGCGATTCGAATTTAAAGTAAAAGTATTTAAGAAGAGTAAGTATAATAGAAAATTAAAATATGGCGAATGTAGGTGTTTGATAATACAAAGATTATTTAAAATATTTTTGAAAACATATTACTTGCGGTTACACGGGAACATTTCTTGAAACATTTATATCTATGTTCGAAAACACTATCATTGTGTGCTAAACAAGTTAAAATCCTTGCATTCGTGGAAGCACGACCAGTGAAATTTGCACATATTCTACTGAAGACAAGTCGAGCCCTTGTATGTTTTCCTTGGTTGTTGTTGGGTGCGGAGATGGTTTAACTTTTCCCTCACTACGTTTTGCAGAGTATTCAAATATCTTTCCCCAGTTAAATTTTCGTCGTAAAAATATTACGCAAAAAACATCAACAAGGTCCAGGATACTTGAAAATTTTGTTCTCAACCAGTCTAGGATTTGCATCTGTTCAAAAATAACTGTTGTGTCTTTTATATATACAATTTTTGGTAAACGTAACTTAAAACTAACCTAAAACCATTCAAAAAACTCTATCTTCTTTAGAATAGGATCTTCATTTCGTAAATTATTGAACTTTATGCTATTTAAATGGTTGCCATTTAAGTTAATAAGATAGAATGAATAATTCTCATGACGCCGTCCTACTCGTTATGCCAAATTGTGATTATAACATAAAACTTACTAAAGAAACAACATTATTACTAAGTACACCACAGAAAAGATTTTTCACAACTGCTTTTAGAGCGGGAGTCATCTCCTCCAGTTTACTGACGAGATCTATAAAGAATTCAGCCATATCTTTTTGTTCCGCAGTATTCAAAGGTTGATGGTCCATCGTGTACACTTTACAAAAACTTCTGGGATTGTAAGCTTTTCTTTCGCTTTCCTAAAATTCAATTAAGAACAAAGGTACGGGTGCAACCATGCTACCTTGCGGTACACCAATTAACATACCAGTAAATAGGCAAACATCCTTTGAAGTTCCTTTAAAGTAGGTTCATGCTTAGAATGCTCCGTATTTGCAGCTAGTATAGATGCTCTAGCTTGAGGCATCATATACAAATGTTGCATACACGAAGCCATATAGCAGGTGGCGCCCAAGTTGGTTAAACCCACATATCCGCATTCCGAACGTCCATCTTCGTGAGGCCAGTAATCCCAAGGATAAGGGGAATTTGGGCCTGCATTACAGAATTACTATTTCCCAACATTATGAATATAGTGAAATGGTTTACCTGGCTGATGTTGCTTTAATAATTTCTCATGTAGCATATAATAATTATCCGGAGCACCTTTTACTAGTTCGACAAGTAGATCAAAAGCTGCCGTTCTAGATCTTCCAGATTTGCATTTTGGAACATGCCGTAATTTAGGATTTGGTAAAGCGAATAAAAATTCAAAAACCTGTAATATTCGTAGGGGTTACACTTTCAATTTTAAGATGAATATTGCAAATAAACTTGCTTCGCATAATAGTTCCTGTCCTTGCTTGCTAGTTTGAAACGGTGGTCTATGTTTGATTAGATTGGTCAGTAAATTTAGAAGCCCTATTAACCCATCGTCGTCTACTGTACGATGTCTTGTTTCTAGGTAATCCCTGGACAAAACAGATTGTGATATTTTCGCTGTTAATTCGTTTATGTCAATCACACAATTTTGTGGTTCTTCTATACTCTCTAAAATGAAAAGAATCGGATGCATTTAAAATATGTTTATGCTAAAGTAATATTGTGTACCTTTAACAAATTCATCCGGTAAACTATCGACCAACCGCGATGTAAGCCAGAAATAGTCTCGACAAGCAGGACCATACGGTTCTTTTCCTTCTTCCGGCGCTTGTATTACCTAGACAAAAACAATATAGACGACAATTTACGAATGTTAGAATAGTAAATTGCTATTGGTAGTGACTACATTCCTCATAATACGAATAGAGAGGACTATAATAGAAGTGACTTCTTAATTTTAGGAATTAAAAGTTTCAAAAGCTTAGGTAAGATGATAAACATTATTTTGGGCCAGATTTTGAACGAACGGGTTGTCAACATTTTCTTCTTAAAAAATGGAACGGTAATATTGCATAATAATTATGACTTAAACAGACACGTTAGGGCACTAAGGGTCGATGTTTTTACATTCCCGGACTAGACTTTCGGTATTTGGAAGTTTTCGGCATTCCAAATGCGTGCCCTGATGTAGACGTGTTCTTTGGGGCTTTATGGAGACGAACCAGATTTAATTACCAATCGACTTGTCGCCGGAAATAGGTCCATAATTTTGACCCTGAATCAAAACAAGGATCAACACAGTGGCATATTAAGGGCTTTAATCCTCCATAGGAGTTTAAAGTTACCACTTCTACAGGAAAAATAATGGCATTTTCTGAAACTGTCAGAGAAGTTCGAAACTTGTTGTTACTGTATGTGGCTGGTAATTGACCATCCACCATAGTCCGTTGTTTTGTTTCCAAATCTCAAAAAAAATACTAAAAAGATCAACATTTATAGAAGATGACGAATTTATAGCGGCCGCTGAGAGATATCTTGCAGACGAACCAAAGGCATTTTTTATAACAGATTAGAGGTGTTATTGTAACGATATAATGCTCGTTTCCAAAAGCAATGGGCCTATATTGAAAAACTAATTTTTACAGCTGTTCTAATTTTTTCTTTTCATGCCTAGTTCGGGAATATAAAAACGACCCTTCGTACCAGCCAAATTCATCGGTTGATCAACGTTTTGGTTAAAACGAGAGAACACCGTTATACCAAGTTCAAGGTTGATCTGTGAACCAACTAAACACCCAAGTTTTACGGTTCAAGCCAAGTTCATGTAGATTTTGAAATAAAATATAACCTACAAACCATGTTGTACATCTCATTTGAAATATAAGCATTCATTTTCTATTAACGTCATTCACGCGGAAATGCATATATTATGCGAGTTAATCAACGATGAATAAGCTAGCGTCATCTATGATCCGCAGATCACTTGATTGGTGTTCTGGTGACATGCGGTTAATAGAACTCTAACGCAAAAGGTATAAACCAAGGGCATAACCCTAGTTTCCTAGTAATAATAATACCGGTAAATCGCTTGAAATGCTGATTAATATGTTAGATAAAATTATGCACCTCTATTTTTTGTGGCCTCATTCCTTCCGCCTTTTCCATATACACCAATAAATGTGACAACATAGGGGCCACAAATGTATTGTCGAACACATCCCCTTGCGCAGACATGCCTAAACACAGCTTATACAAAGCGGAACACACTTCTCTTCTTACTGCTGGCTCTGGATCTTCTAGAACGAGTCTTTGCAGCCAAATAGAGAAGTTCGGAGATTGAAATAGAGCTTGCCTGGCTTCTTCCCTGCAGTGTAACCAAGATACTAATAATGCCATAGCATAATGCACAACCTAGAATTAAAAATAGCAGATAACTTCGGCAACTTTGTTGATCAAAAATATGATACCTGAGCTCTCCCCCAAAATCCAGTTTTGTAATGGTTAGGATCTCGAGGTAAAGATATTTCTTCTAGTATACTTGTTAATTGAGGCATAACTGTTTTAACACACATCATAGATAGCATTGCCTAAAATCAATAAGTGAAGTTGACAGATTGTTAGATCCCTTGCTCCTTAACTTTGCACACACCTCGTTTAAACCTGGAATTACTATCTTATCAGTTCTGCTCGGTCTACTTTCAGGGGGTGAATCAACACCCAATTGGCACAATAGTTTTAAAAGAGACGCTAAACAGTCTTGTTGCCATTCGCTGCCATCTTCGCCAGTACGTTGCAAAACACCTTCAACAAAACGGTAATTAAAAGACGCAACAAAATAAATTATGATTATTACCTGACATGAAAATATCGAACAAATGCCTTAGTCCACCATGTTGAATAAATATTCTACTCCAATCAAGTTTATCGATTGATTTTGAGCCAATTTTTGTACTTAAACTTTCTACTATATACAGTGAATACATTAATTTTTGCGGACTGGATGGATCTAGAAGTTCTGTGAGGGGAGTATCGAGATTTTGGAAACCTCTAAGCAACGTAGGACTAGTCGGCAATAAACTTAAGATATCCCAAACTCGCCGGCTTAAAACTTGTGCTTTTGTGTGAGGTATATGACGCTAAAAATAGTCAACTTCGAATCGTATTCATCTTATTGGAGGCAAATGGAATACTTACACCACCTTTTATGGGCGTTTTCATAGCGCTCAAGGTTCGCATCAAACTAAATAACTGCTCAAAATAATTCGGTCCCAAGAGTAATAGCGTTGGAATCGATTCTCGTGGCGGTGGTGGATGTAAGGAAGGAGAATCCATGCATTCGCGTTTTTTTAGATTCCTAGAGACGCCCATCGATATATACACCATCTGGAAACGATAGGAATCAATATCAAGTCAGCAAAATTAACCCTTTCGAGCCGGATTTTTTATTATTAAATCCTGATTAGATTGTAATTTTTTTAAACAACGACAAGATGAAGGTAAGTGAAATAAACACCTTAAAATGTTATTCGAAAAAAAATTCCGCCATTTTGTATGGGACATATATATCCCAGTCAGACTTTTTTAGTGGGAAAAATATAACCCATTAGTCGTCGAAATGCAACTTTATTGAAAAAAAATCAAATGTAGTATATCATTTTAAATGGAAAGGAGTGAAATATGTTTTGCCTTGTTGGGTTACATATGTCCCAATAGGCTCGAAAGGGTTAAAGGACTAACTCACTTGATTATCCTTAAGTCCCATTTCCCCGAGTGTTTTTTCGTCGCAATCCGTTGTTAATTCTTGACCCTGCGTAATGATTCTAATCGGATTTTGCTGCAGGATAATCGAGGTTGACACTTTTTCATTTTCCGTATTTTTCTAAACGATTATTATAGTAAATGTGTAAAGTAAAACATTTTATATTTACTTGGCATAGGTCTTCCCACCACTTCACTATTTCGGCCCTTAAATCTGCTACGTAATCCGTACTAAGCAGGTCTAAGACGCAGCGTTCCGACATTCCGGCTGGTTGAATGACTAATCTGACAGGGGTATAAGAACGGTCCCCGGGTGTGGCTGCATGACTGCCCACTCCCTTACCTTCTAGAGCCCATCTCCTTAAGTGATACGCATATCTGTTCAAAGGATAAAATATTATTCAATAAAATAATGCAAGTTCAAATTGGAAATATTTCCTGGATGCCAACTGCGGTCCAGGATTGTAAATGAGGGAATAATATTTTATTTAAGCAAAATAGTTTTCGTTGGGACTACTTTTTAATCACCTATGTCAATTCCTTGTCGAACTTGTTGAATCCACAGGTTGAAATGAATAAAGTAATACAAGAATTTATTATTTATACGAATTTGTCCGACTCGGTTTTGTCTATCAGTTGGCTTCGAGTATCAGAGGAAGTCAGGAAATGTAAAAAAATTAATATCTTCAGTCAAGAGAATTTTTGTGAAGACACCTGTGCCCAGGAGTTTGTTTCTTGAAAAAGTGTCACATGCGCCACTATTACCAAAACCCGTTGTCACACACTGGGGCACATGAATGGAAGCAGCATCCTATTACTACATTCATTTCGACAACGTTAAAACTATAATATATTCTCTCTGTTTCAGTTAAAATAAATGACTAAACATATAAAGTAACAGTGTTGCTATTCAACATTTATAAATGCCTTTGCCTCAAATAAAAAAAATTATAACTGGGATACTGTGGTACATGGTAATACTAAGAGAGCAAAGAAAGAGAAAGGAAAACGTTGCCAAGCTAACTTTTGCAATTAAACGGGTAAACACTTCTTTATTTATAATAATACCTTTTTCGAAAAGTCTCCATATGCGTCTTCAACAAAAGCAATGCTCTTTGTATACACAATAGAGGCGCTTCTTCTACACCAATACCATTATTTTTCGTCAGATCTTTAGTAGCGGCTTCTAAATGCGTCATACATTGCCAAACAAACTGACCTTCATGTTGTAGATTCTGCCCCATGTAGTATCCATTCAGGTATTGAATAGCTGCCATGCTGACATCTATTATCAAAAATATGAAATTAATACATCACCTTTGTGTTAGTTTAAAATTATGTAATTACTTACCAGTATTATTTGCTCTTAAAGCAATTTTCCACATATGATCCATGCCTATCACGTAACCATCTTGGCTATGCGAATCCATATTAGCTGTAGCTATTCGAGCCAAATTACACAGCTGTTGGAATAAACTCAAACAAGTCATACTAAAATTTTCAGGTGGTAATCCAGGTAAATGGACCAGGTACAATGTTTTCAAGGCTTCTATACCGAGAGCATGCAACTCTGTACTTTTAGCTTGTGACAAGAGCCAGCTAAATAGTTCATCTGAACACTCAGAATCATGAGCAAGACATTGCCATAGAATATCGACTTGTTCTAAACTTAATCTGTAATCAATCAAAGCATTGAAGTGGGGTATTATTTTCTTTTAGAAAGTAAGTAAAACGGTTCAACTTACTTAAATGTATTTGGTGAGACAAGCGGCGAAAATACTGCTGATAGGAAATGCAACCGTACTTGCACCTGCATTTGATGTGAATACAGTGGCAGTGATTTTGTTTTATCCATAGCATATGCTTTTAGGTTATTAAAGAAATGGCCCATCATATGGTGTTGTCTTTCGGCCCACTGTGTTACATGGTGCATGTCTAGGCCTCTAAATTGTTGAAATGATGTCAATAATTTAGGTAGCAGACGTAGGGAAACAATAACTGATCTGTGAAAAAAGATAAATATATTAAATTTGCATTGTTTAAACAAAAAAGCTTGTGTTGTAAAATGGTAAATTAAAAACATGTCCGTTGGTTAGCATGTTTTCTTCTCACATAACTTTTGCCATGAGTGATTCCACCAACACCCGGAGTAACTGTATTAGCAGCATTATTTTGGTTATCAAATGTAATTTGAATTGTCAAGCTTGTCAATGAATTTCAAACGCAAATCGAAATTTCATTCATTCTTAGATATAATTGTCAGATGTAGTTATATATAAAATTACATCCACTTACGTATTATTAGCTAAATTATGAAGACAACCTTCGATAAATTTCATCCTAATTATCCTATCTGTATTGTAACAAAGTAGATTACAAAGCGTTTTCTCTGCCTCTAAAGCCAATCCTTCTCCCAACTGTCCGATTTTGTTGTCTTGCAACAGGTCCCATAGCAAAGTATTCCCGGGCTGGCAAACGTTATCGATTTTGAAGCAAGCCGATAGCTTCGGGTCCACTCTTACCGGCGATTTTTCTGGTGAAGATTGATTTGCAAAACCATGCAAATTCATTTGAGCGTGTTCGGCTAGTTGGACCAGTTCTTCCGAGCAAACAGAATCTTCTCCATCGAAGTCAGCCATATTCTTTTCGGATTTATTGCTCATCCTAGACGAATAACTACCATCTGCTTCGCCTTCGGCTTCTTCACCGCTCAGCAGTTCTAATATATGACTGAAAACAAATAAAAATATTGTGTGAAACGGGAATAGAATTAGAATAGCCAATTTTCTGGTTTATTATAAATTTCAAAAAACAAAATAAATAATTAAATATTCGCCTAATTAATTAATTTTTAAATATGGCTATATTGGAACACTACATGGGCGGTCTGAAAAGTTTCTAGTTTAACACAGAAACGAGTCAAATTCAGTTATACTTTTTAACAGTCAACTCTTAGTTGATTCCGCCCTTTTTAGCCGTATGAGTTCCGCCCTTTTTAGCCGTATGAGTTCCGCATTTTTTATCTCTGCCCGCAAAGATTTACTGTCGTAAAGTCAAATGTACCTAATAAAAGTAGTGACGCCATCTTCATATTGAGACTTGGAACTTTTCAGACTACGCTCGTAAAACTTTATGTTGCATGTAGGCTCTACTTACCCAGCAGCCTCTCTAGGTGTAATAGCCAAAAAAGTGTTAGCACACGGAGGATCACGCGCGGCATCGAGAGCAGCGACATCTTTACCCAATTCGCTACACGACGAACTTTCTTCTAGGTAAACGGTTGGCTTAAAATTCACATCCACCAAGTCCCCAACATTCGTAGGCAGTATTAGTGAACTGGGCTTCTTTAATGCAGCCCTTTCGTGTTCGCTATCGACTTCTACATCGCTAAGTGCCTCGATTTCTGGGACATTTAAGACCCTTTTGTTCCGCTTTTCTAAAATTTACATTAGGGCATGTATTGTTAAAAATATTCGTTACAAGCGGTAATATTACATGTGCGTTGGGTGTATATTGTATTTAACACATATTTCTTTGACTTCAGTTATTATAATATGAATGAATTGTTCTATTATAATAATTTAAACAACATTTATTCTTATTTGATAGAAAACTTTTATCCTAAATTTTAGTTTCTTTTTATTAAAATTTAATTTTTTCGCATCAAAATGTACTAAATAATGCGAGCCAACTTTCAACTGCAACACTGGTCACACCATTGTCTGACAACATTTCTTTGAAATCTCGTATGTATCGTTTGTTATAGTTTTTTGCTTAGTGAAGACACAAAACGAGTTTATTTATTTAAACTTGAATAATTATTACGCATTATTTACGAACATCTTTTACATTTAACGATTTTTCAAAAAGTGTATTAAAAAGTGAACCATTTACCTCTAGTTTTATGTTTTGTTCTTGTTTTACGAAGAATTTTCCTTCGTTTCCTAAATTTGGAAGGGTTATCTTCGCTAATCCCTTCGTCTTGGGAACTGCTAGAGCCTATAGTTTCAACACCTTCAGGTATTTCATTTATATTGCTTTTCTTCTTGGTTGGACCTCTGGAAACATAGTTATACGTTATAAATATAAAGAGACTGTTTCAAAGCTCATACATTTGTCGTTTTTCTGGTTTAGGCCGTAGAACAGCTGCCGGTGTACTTGGTTCTTTTATAACTTCTCCTTTATTTGTAATATCTAAATAATTAACACAAAATACAAAAATTTATTTGAAAGTGTTTTAATACAATTATCAAAGTTTTACCTTCAATTTCTGGTTCACTACTGCTACCACCGCATGCTTGTTTTCGCGCCATCTTGCAAGGTGGTCCTTCACTACTATCTATCACAATGTGCTCTTCAATTTCTTCATCAATTTCTACACCGTCTATGTCTTCACTTTCTGACTTGTGGCTTTCTGATTGCGCTGATGTTTCTGCCTAAAACGTATATGATAAAATCAGCAATTAAATCAAAAAAACTAGTAAGTACTTACATGTTCCTCTTCCGAGTTACTAGCATCTAAACTAACACTATTTTCGGACGAACTAGGACATTTATGTAACGGTATACCAGCTTGAGATGCGGCTAATCCTATGAGTCCAGTTTCCGTACCAGCGCCACCTCGAGTCCAAATGAATTTGATGAGAGCAGATGCTAAAAATAAAGTCTGGAACGCGATAAAATTAAAGATCAAATACTGGAATTTAAAGAAAAAGAAAATAATACCTGTTCTGTATGTTCCTTAGGCTCTAATTTAACTAATAAACTGTACAGATGTAATGCAGGTGAGGCTGAAAGATGTTTTACAAGACCAGGAAGTAAATCATGAACTGGTCTCGCGCAATGCTTTAACTGTGCAGCTGCCCAAATAATATCCATGTGTTCGCAAGTGATCCTACCTTCCATGGCGAGGAAATTCAAAATGATGTGGCTTTGTTTTATGACCTACTCAAAAGAATATGTTAGAAAATGACAGAATTAATTCAAATAATGGTAAAGTATTTGTATTGGTTCATACTGACTTCGACATGCAAATTAGGTCCAAATATGTGTGAGATGATTTGGTTGCTGATGAGCCAATCAGCCATGCTTCTAGGTGCTGATTCGGCTTCAGGCAATGATTCCCCGACGCACAGTTCAGCCAGCACGCCGATTTGGTTGTTGATTTGAGTTATTCCTGCTAATCTCATGGTTAATGTGCTTGAAGTGAAGTACTTAAATGCTAAGTCCAGGCCATCTACATCGAATGCCATTGGAGTATCGAGGGGATCTTTAATGGCATTCCACATAAAATCTGCAGGAAAAAGAAGTTAATATTGCACTAGGTTGCCTGTCATAAAGGAGGGTATTTAGAAAAATGTGCCCATGATTTAGGTAACGCATACTTAAATAGAAAATTACGCACAAAGGAAAGAATTCAGTTCGCAAATCAGTAAAGTACATAAATGTTATTGGTGGCCCATTAAATTTAAATACACATAAAAACATTTCTTATATACTATTAATTCGACAAACACAGACATACAGTGTTTTTAAATGTTGCAAAATCAGATAATAATAGCACGCATTGTTTACACATAAAAAGAACTTAACATGTTTAACCAGGTGACGAAAAAGAAATTTTGAAGGTTTTGAATTCTTTGCGCAGTAACACTATCAAAACAACAGTTGTGGCAACTAGATTCTTAATAGACGTTACTTTTCAGGTCCCCCCCAGATTCTTGAGCTGCGAATACAATGTTTTAGTTCCTTGTTTAACAGCGCAATTTTGGTTATATTAAAGGTCTCCGATAATTGATTACAAACCAGTAGTGTGCTCTGCAGCAAACATACGGTGTTTTCGTTCTTTTAAGGATTTTTTGTTTGCCTCCTTAATTTTAATTTGCCCACGTCGTGTCATTTTAAGGTGTATACATAATTCTATTTTTAATTGACAACATCTTGCACACTGATCCTGAATTTCGTTTTATAACCACTGCTTTTTGGCTTGATTGAGAACGTTTAATAATATTTTTGCAATTACTGGATAAGCTAACTTTCAAGAATTTTAGAAAGACATTATGTTTTTTATAAAGCTTTAGAAATAAGATAATAGCTTGTATTTAACATAATTTTAATATTCGTATTACCAAAGCGGTTCCATTTCTTGAGTTAGAGAGCCACAATCAACGATGATAGCAAGGACTGTGGTGTAGTATGTGTGGTACCAAGTGCCCTGATACTTTAATATTTGTCATACTACCCCACAGTCTTCACTATGATCAAAAAGCATTTTTTATGACCGATAGAAGTTGCAACTTTGAGAATACCCCGTTTAATTATACTCTTATCTCTCATATGACGTTAGCAACTTAATACTATTATCGAATTTTTGTCTCCAGCTTTTCATTTAAAGGCGCAAATATTTGATTTTTTCTTTATTTTACAGTAAAATCTTCAAGACTTCGGAGCGTTACATAAAATTAAGTAGAATCAAGGAGAATTGAAGATAATGCAAAATTAGTAACGAATACGGTTATACGGTGGTCATATGGTTAATAATGGAGATCCACGCCTCCTGGAAGCAGCTATTCCGAGCTAATTCATTAGACTCGTGTGACGCGGGCTTTAGTATTGTTTGCAACAGAACTCTATCATAGTTAAATTTATATACTTAATTAAAGTTACAAATTGGTTATTTTGGAATTTTGTAAGCGATAAAGATCATGCACATATTTCATGAATGAAACCAAGCAATACTCACCGGCCATACTTTTTATTGTAGGTGTACGCAAGTCTTGGTCAGACAATTTGCACATATAACGAAGTACACAAGACCGTAGAGGAACTAATAGCGAAATCATACTTTTGAAATTCATCCACAATTTCAAATTGCACACTGGAATAAGAAATAAATAAAAAAATTAATGAAAACCACCTAAAATTAATTTAAATATAACAGGGTACACGCGTACAAAAAAATATATACAGTGAAAATCACGAATCTTTGGTCACGTCATTAATTTCTTGGTGGAGTAAAGACGTAAAAATAGCAAATTAATTCCAGTTCTAATTTAAGTTGGTATAGAAACACATGTAAGAGGAAAAGCGTTACGAGAAAAGCTGGAACATAGAAATATGTTATGTACTAGCAACGTTTGCTACATCTTTTGAAGTTTATGTTTAAAAAAGATGATAACCACAGAGCTCTTACGGAGAAGAATGATATGTATATATTTTTCTGTTTACTTTGTTACATAAATAAAATAAAAATGTCGAATTGTATTTAATTTAACGTTGATAATATATTAGACTATAAATATTCTATTTGTGAAACATCTAAATGTTTCTTGCTTTTCTATTTATTCTGATTTAAAAATTGGCGTTTTTCGATATAAGAAGAATATTATTAAGGTACATTATTTAATAAAAATAAATTTTTTTTATTTCACAAAAAGCCCAGCTTATTCACTTCCATTCCGTAAATACCAATGAACGTTATTACGAAAGTTTTGTTAGTAAAAAAAAGTTTACTATTTATAATCCTGTTGGTTACAATCCTTCACGATTTATTTTTTGAACTCTACGTTAACTAAAATGTTAATAAAGAATTTAAGTTATAAACAAAAGAATTAACCTGAATTTGTCTCAGACGCTGCATACCTATGATGTAACCACAAAGATTCGTGATTTTCACTGTACCTAACATAATTATTAATTGATAATAAGAATTAAACAATATGGAACCTCGTTTGACTTATTAAATAAGATAATAATATATCTTTGAGGGACCAAAATTATTTGTCTGAAGATTCTGAGGATGTTGTTTCACTTTTTAATATTTTTTTTGCAGATTCCCTTAATCATTCTACATTTATCAAATAATTATCCAGAGCTAGGCAAGCCGTAGGGAATGACTTACACGCGGCTGGCGAATATTAATGAAATTCGTTATTTTTGTCATTTTCATAGAATATGTTATCGTTCTGGTTTCAGAATCTGTGGGTACTTATTTACAATATTATTATGAACTACTACAACTTTTCAGCTGTAAAGTTGGTCCTTCTGGGTTTCTGTTGAACACTGAAATAATTCTCTGATTTAACTTGTTTCCAAATTCTCCGGAAATAACTTTTAATTGACTAATTGTGTTATTTAAGATACTTAAAACTTCTACTAAATTTATGTTCCTTTTGCGCTCTGTTATTTCCCATCCATAGGCACGAGAGAGCAATGACATGTTCCCGTACGGCTTGACCAGCTTTGATTATCTATTTTGATATTATTCTATTATAGTTTTGTAATAAAGTGGTAAAAATAAACGCGTGCGGAAAAAATTCCTGTACAGCCTGTACGTGCCGAACGGTTGGGGCAGGGAAGCAGAAACTCTTCCCTGCCCCAACCGTTCGGCAGGAGCGATATGATCCCGCAAGCGCAGTTAGTTCGCTTACAGAGAGGTGTTGATAAATTTTATCTGTTGTTTTATCTCAGTACAGACATTACAGTAGTTAAAGCAGTAAGGTAAGAGCCATAGTGTTCTTTACAATTGTGTTTTACATATTCTCTGGAAGAATTAACATAAAAAGCAGATAACTAACTTTTATTTTAAGAAAATGCATTTAACTCGTTTTAAAACTCAATTTAGTAAAAAAATAAATACAATTTTAAAACTCATCGTAGGTCTATAACAGACAGCTACAATAATAAAGTGATGACAAATGTTTGAAATAAAAATACACATATTGTAAAAATTAATCCATGTTAACAAACAAATCCTTTTGTGTTGTTAGATACATCACTTTCATTATGCCTCGTACTCAGTGATAATATATTTTATATATATATTTTTTTTTCATGTGGCAACGATATGAATATATTTGCAAAATCGAACTCGGTATTTAGAATAACTTTTATGAGCTTTACTTTCCAAATTCCACAAAGTATCACGTTTTTTCCTTCTTTTGCAAGCTCAAGAAAACCCATTATTAGCAAAAGTTAATCCGAACCTATGAAGACTGGGTATTTAAATAGCTGTTTTGAGTTTTATTTCACATATTCCACAAAGGTATCACCTCGTATCCTTCTGCGGTAATATTTTGAGGTTGTTTCCTTTCAGCGATATGTAAATAAATATTATGACGTCACAGCTTTCTTGAAGCAGATTTAAAAATCACAATTTAAGACCCGGTAATCCAGCAAATTACGGCCCTCTTTTCACGAGATCACTATTCATACACAAAAAATAATGCAACGTTGCCAAATTGATAAATTGGTCAACCGAATTTAAATATTTTTGTTACAAGTGCTGAAAAACATTTTGCGAAGTCATTGGACACTTCAAATTAATAAATAAATAAGACTACTTAATATGTTTCTTTTAATACTAATATTTTAATCTGAGATGGGAGGCGTAACCTATAAGATTACCTAAATTCTATCGAAGTAATTTTTTTATTCACTGCATTAAAGAATTTCCCAAACTATGCAACTTAATTTTTTTAATATTCCAGAATGAAGAAAAAGATGTCTTACCAACAGATATCATCGCATGGGCAGTGGAAACCGGTAACTCCTCCGGTGTTAAATGAGTAAAACAAGCAGTCATCGCATGTAACCCACCTGTCTTACAAAATAAGCTAACATTACGTAATAAATAAATTGGTATCTCCGAATCGTGTAGATCACAGAACAAATTTAAAGTCTGCATCTCCTGCGACGTTAATTCATCTAATTTTGCTTGGATGGTATGCTTAAAAGCCACGTACAGAGGAAAATTAAGTAAAAATATCTTTGCTACCAACACTAATAATTTATCACGTTCCCCAATAATATATTCTTTTTCCTCTTTTTCCTTAGCGATCTCCTCCTCGGACTGCTTTCCCTTCTTTTTATTCTCATTTTTGTCTTCCTCGACATGTGATTCACTTAAATCTTTCAATTGGCAGACAACTAGATAAATTATTCCTTGAGTTATTAAACTGAATCTCTCGAGATTTTTCGGATCACGGTAACAACACATACATTGCCTAAAATAGAATTAACAGTTTAATATCATTGTAATTGGTATAGCGGTAGGTTTATTCAGATTGTAAGATACATACCTCGTTGGCCAGGTCTGCGAGTAATTGAGCACAACACCGATATCATGCTTCGTTAAGATGGGTAGATCATTATTATCTCTGCATACTTGTGTTTCATCTGAAAGCCGAAAGCACGTATAAGCTTACCGATTTTTCGATCTTTCATCGTGAAATAACATAAGACATTTAACAATGAAAATGCTGTCATTGGGACAATACAATAAACGAGGCGAGATTGAAAACAAAAGAAAAAACCAATTACGTTATGCAATTTCTGTTTGAAATAGGGTTTATTTTGAACGTGCATTCCTGTTTATTTTATTAGGGAAACGACCGGTCGGTCCACTTACATGTAACGAGTAATTGCAGAAACTCTGAACATGCATCGCACATCTTTTTGATAAGGTAACCACAACAAATTTATCATTAAGTCATGTCAACTGAACGGTATTTTATGTTTCGGATTTATAAATGCAGGTTATTGTCGTACATCCATCATGGAAATTAGATAAAGATAATTTGATGACAAATATCCACCATTTTGGATCAACGTTTTTAGAAAATAAAGTAGCAAACACGCACACACTGTCAAAACATTTGCGGGCCGCGCTTCACACGAATAGAAAACACAAATTTCCAAACGAAGGAATGTTAAATAAACAGAACTTCCGCGTCTTTAGAAAAAGTGAAATTTTTTCACATACTCTTTTTTTTTATCTAGCACTCTCTTACAAAGGCGGTTAAGAAAAAATTTTGTGAATCTTACTACGAATCTATTGTTCTAGTAAATCATTCTAATAGTTGCAAATGTAGGCAACCAATTATACAGACGTGAATGGAAGGTAGTCTAAAGAGTATGTTTAATTTCATCGTGTAAATGTGGCTCGTACAGGCTGAGTCAACCAAGGATAGTAAACGTCATAAGGATTGCACAATTCTTATCTCCCAAAGTAATTAGTAGCGATAGGAAATACCGCTCCTCATAAAGCGATAAATTACCGTTACTTTGGAATGATTGATTGAAGACACAGCGTAATTTGAGATTTATAATTAGCATCTTTTAAAACTGGTCAAATTTTATCAGAGAGAAAATAGTTATTTACAAACCAAGCGCGTGAAAATACATTTCACGAACGAGCACTTCGTGTTTTTTGTACGAATAACAAGTACTTTTAAAGAAGACATAAATATGTAGTTATATTAGAATAGGAACAACATTTGTACAGGTTGGCACTACTTATCAATTCAATAGGTATTTAAGTAAATCAAACTTGAACATAAAAAACATTTTTCCCAGTTTTTTGTTAAAAAAATTGATGTTTTTACGTGAATTACTTTAAAAGTACAATACGACATCTATTTCAACCTCTTTCTTTTTTATAACAAAGCAGCATTGCATTGGCAGCACATGTATAAGTTATATATTTACTCTAGTAACTTTATTTTTATTTCTGTTACATACAGTAAGTACCAACTTTACTTCACGCGCTGATTTGAATCCGTGAAGTTGCTGATTATGGTATATGACCACAAAAAGCAAATTCAGTTCAGCTAATATTTTCAAATTATAGTTACTTATTTTATATAAACTACTTAATAAATGTGTTTTTTCTTACGAATCTGTTTTGTTTATAATATTCAATCTACTTTAAATAATTGTATGTCTTTATCCCTCTGTTAGAATTCAATTAATTTTAAATAAATATTTAATAAATAAATGTAGTTATATACTTTTATGCTGTTATAATGAAGAATTACGTAACGAATCTATAGTCTAATTTGAGATTTCTAATTAGTAATTTTAAAAACTGGTCAAATTTTATGAAATAGAAAATAGTTATTTACGAAGCAAGTGCGTGAAAAGGCATTTCACGAACGAGCATTTCACGAATAACAAGTACTTTTAATGAAGAAGTAAATATGTAGTTATACTAGCTTAGTTACAAAATTTTAAGTTGGCAGTAGTTGTCAATTCAATCGGCAACTATGTAAATCAAATTTGACAAGTTTGCGCTAAAGAAATTAAAACATTTTTCCCCGTTCTTTGTAAAAAAACATACACTCTGATGAAGAAATAGAACATTCATGTTTTTGCGCGAATTATTTCTTTTTTTATAACAAAGCAGCATTGCATAGCAGTACATTTATAGGTTATATATTTTATTTAGTAACTTTATTTTTATATCCGTTACATTCAGTGAGTACCAACTTTACCGATTGTGATATATAGTACAAAAAGTAAATTAAGTTCAGCTAACGCTTTTAAATTATAATTACGTTATAGCTACTTATTTTATATAAACTACATTGTATTTTTGATGAATATGTTCTTTCTTACGAATCTGTAAAGTAACTATGGAAATGTTTGTCGTTTCAATAGCATTACCGTTTCACAAGAACGTTGTGAATGTAAACCGTTACTGTTCCAGTGCAGCACGACAACCAATCGTTCCAAAGTAACGAGTTATTTTGGTATTGGAGAACGCGAAGTGTCGCCACAACAAAATACCGTTACTAAAATACGGATCCACCAAATGTAACGTCAGCTGCGTTCCGCATGATGTTGAGTGTTATGCACCAAATTGTGTTTTGATCGTTTTATTTCCTTCTCTGATTATTGCTTAAGTAAACAGATCGTTTTAAATAATTTACCAAAGTAAACAAACTCCCACTAGCAATAATTTGCTTATTTTGAATACAACAATCTGTATATTTTTACGAATTAGTAATAGTTGTAGTAATAATACCCACAACCTTAATATGTTTATATTTTTTGTTAAATTAACATTTAACAACGAAAGGTTATAAGTTGATGTTACTACATTTTGTTAGAAAATTTTTATTTTCGTATTTTTCTTCATTTGTTGACTCACCCTGTACTTGAAGATAGACTAATAAAAACCATAAAATGGAAAATTGTCTCTGTATTTTTCCTCACTTAACTAGTATGATTAATTCTTGTATGTTGCTAAGTTTATTACTAACGGCTCAGTGGTTTCGTTGAAAAAATGCATGCGTTTAACTGAGCAGAGTTAAGCGTTATGTGTTCGAGTCCCGCTAGAATCAAATTTTCTTAGTGGGCCCGAATCATCTCTTCACAAATAACTGTGCTTTACCTTTTACGGTGAGAGGGTGATCGTGGAAACTTGACTCCAGGTTTCATAAGCTTTAGAAAAGGTTATATACCCCTTTGGGCCGTCACCAAAAAAATGTTTATATATAATCAAAACCTTTCCTAGCGTTAGGTGTAGGCGTTCAGTCTTTATTCAGTAATTTTCTTTACTCTTTTCTGTCCGTTGCCAACTTCAGCTTTGCTCCACCCCATGTGTATTATTTCCAGTACATCCTTTATTGCACTATTCCACGTTTTCTTGGGTCACTGGTCTCGCCTCCCATATGCCTTCCATGGATCTTTCTTCTTCCATTTTTTATTAAATATCCAAATCATTTCTGCTGCTGCTTTAATTCTTCTGTAGTTTTTTCGTTTTTTATTCTTTTCTCTTGTTCTTAAATATTTTTGAGCAGTTACTTATTTCCTTGTTGCTAATAAATGTTTTGTTGAGAGCATGGCGCATTGTTTATTCTTGTGTTTATTTTTTCCTCCATTCCTGTGTTGCTTTGATTGTTATTCCCAAATACTTAAAACGATCTACTTGCTCCAGAGTATTTCCGTTGGTTCATTTATACATGGATGATGAACAAAAAAAATATAGACAAAAATATTAGGCGATTTTTTGGACGAGGGCGAATGGGAAACACGAACGTATAAAGAACTGAACGACATATTAATGAACCAAAGATCATTGCTGTGATAAAGGCAAGACAATTATAATGGGTGGGACATTTGGAAAGAACGAAAGAGGAAAGGACGATGAAAATAATAAGTTGGAAAGCACTAGAGAGAAAATTGAAGAAATAGAGACGCAGAAGTAAGTGGAAAGAAGCAGGATAGTTAAAGGAGAAGCAGGGAAGTTAAAGCAAGCGATAGGAACCAGATTACGCAGCTATGGGCTTAAAATGTATATGTAAAGCTTATTATATTATTAAGTACCTACCTCGCTTCCTGGAAGTACCATTTTTTTTTTTGTAAAAAGTACGATGCTCAACTTTTTGAGATTTGCGGCTTCTTATAATTATTGCTTGAAAATAAGCGTTACTATTAGTGCTATTAAAAAGAAAACAAACTTCTAGATTTTTGTTTAGAAAATGAAATATTTATTTTACATTTTTCACACTAAATTCAAATTTTACAGCACTCTAAATCAAAAATTCAAAGTAGCCATAATCCTTGAAATCCAACACTATGTCCCGTATCCTCGTTTTGTACGATTCTACGTTTTTGGTGACTGTTTCGCTGAAAGTAGCTTCAATATCGGAAGCTTTTATGTTCTCCTTCCAATTGTGGTTGTTTGGTGCACCGTTCATTACGATATGAAGCGTCATTACGGCCATACCCAAACCGTACACTGCGTATCTCTTCAGTTGAAGTTGAAGTATGTCGAATGGTAATATTTTGTCCGCGTCGCATTTTAGTTCCGCAAGATAAGAACAAAGCGAATAGTAGTAGGTTCTAACCATTTCGGAGTAGTACTTATCACGAAATTCTTTGTCGGTTGCCATGAAAAGGAACTGCGAGACATCCAGGGCTGGAGAGCCTAGTCGGCAGAATTGCCAGTCCAATAAGCAAATATCGGTTGGCATATTGGGATGGTTTAAATCCTGAAAAATAAGATTATGGATAGCATATTCTGTTTAGGTTCCAAAGTTTTAATCAATACCTGACTACAAGCACGAAGCTTTAACTTTAACTAATAGGAGTTTAGTAAAATAATTTAATTACGTAGAAATAAAAAGTGACGACAAGGAAATGATTAGATACATAACAGTTGCGTGGGGCGTCAATACGAACATTTTAGTAAGTCTATTGGAAAGAAATTTGATTTAACATTATTAGCTTGACGAATTCTTCTTATTTAAACGTATAATATTTATTAATTGAAATTAAAGGATGGGACAAAGGCGTTCCCGAAAATCCCAAATAATAGAGAATTTTTTTCATAATGAAGCATTAAAAAATTGTAACAATTCCGCCGATTTTGACGAAATTTCAAGTGAAAGAGATAATCAGTGCCTTACAGACTTTTTGGAGTACATTTAAAACCATAATTTTTTTTTATTCTAATCTTTCTTCTCGTTACAGCTACATAATAGACACGGGTTGTTAAACGAAAAGATACTTGAATTGCTCACTTGTCAAGAGAAGTACTTGGGTGCTTCTATATATATGAAGGCAAAAACTCAAGTGAGATGTTGAAAATGCCCTCCCTCCGCTGGCGCATCTCAACGTGCAGTGTATCTGCACAAAGATTTCAAATATCCCCCAAGAATTAAATCGACCCATCTTTGTATAAAAGATCCATGCAAATATTCTCTAACAACAATCGGAAAATGACCCGGTGCACCATCGTGCTAGAACCGCATTTGTTGTCTTTGGTTCAAAGGAATGACGTCCAAGAAACCACCCATTGCGTTCTATAGAAAGTTTAATTAAGCTCTATTAATCGGTTTGATAAAAATCCAATTGTTCAATGAAAAACGTACCATTCCGTAGTAACATAGGGATTTTCGTCGCGTATTGTGTATTATTGCGCAAAAATCAGCGGCAAAAAACAAAACGTGCTTGATGATCAGGATATTTGGGGCCTACCTGCTAGCGATAAAGATGTTGCTTGTGAAGACTTCTCCACGCGGAGCAGTAATTGCTACTTGAGTTGATATTTTCCGCAAACTCGTTTCTGAATGCTGATTGAACTGAACCGATATCACGCAATCTTTTGTGCGGTTTTACAGAAACGCGAACTGAAGGGGGCTGACGATTGAGATGAGCGTCTGCATAGAGACGTTGAGCTTTTTTGGCATGTCGGTTAATATTAGTGTAAACGGGCCTGGCGAAAATTCATGGGATTGTTTACTACCAACTATAAACTGTAAATTTATGATAAGAAAATGCAAGTTTTTGTCAACGGTGGAAGACATAAGTAAAAAATGCGCAAATGTTACAAAAAGGAAAAATCTTCCGTAATTGCGAAACAGTCCATTTACGTAGCCATGTTCACTAAGACTTCTGCATATTTCAGGCCATATTATCCCCCTTCAAGGTTTGTTAGACTTTCTCTTAACACCCTGTAACTTAGCTAAATTTTTCAAATGAGTGCACCAAGAAGTAGAATATTTTTGCTAACAGCATCTTTAATTGGTGAAAATGTTAATTAGAATTGGACGAGCGAACAGTGTAAATGTTTGGGTAAATTAAAGCAATTTTTTGTAAATACTCCGTTTTCTTAATACAAAGAAATACTCAAATGGTTGCTCCAAATATAAATCGCACATTGCGTCGAGAAATTGAAGTGTTACTTAACAAAAATAGGTATAGAATGGAAAGAGTTATTCATTAGAAAACGTAGAAAATGTTGCTATAAATAGTATCCATAAACCATTAGAAGCCATCTTCAAAAAAGATTTAAATAATATCTCTGCAAGTTAATAATTCTTAATTATGATATTATACCAGGCAAATACTTATATCTACATAGTAAACATTTTCACAAGGGCATGACTACGAGACCAGAACAGGATTTAACAGTGCCATTCATGCATTAGTTAACCAACTCCCAATGTCAAACAGGACACTGATTTCAAAAAGTCACACAAGAGGATATTATTCAGATCAAGCTGATGGATAGATAAATGTAGATAGATAAATAGATAGATCATTTGGATCGGGAAAAAATGAAAGTGTTTGAAAAGAATGAAATTTTAATATCCTTACAAGAAGTCCGAATTACCCAGGATTTAACAGCTCGTGAAAAAAGCCGTTGGGAAGAAGATGGCTGATCAATCAATGGACTATATATAAGAATATATCGCAATTGTCTATTGCAAGTTGTTACATTATCATCTGCGCAATTGGCATATTCAAATCTGAAAGACAGTCTCAAAAATAGACAGGAATACAATTCAGATTCACTAGAAAACGAAGACGAGATGCCAACAGCAGCCCAGAAAGATGCTTGGGGTTGACTTTCTACCATCGTTTTACTTGGAAGCTCCAGAAATACGTTCTTCATGGAACGTATTTCATAGAAATAAACTGATGGCCGTATCCTCCAGCGATAGTTCCCTCGGTCTACAGACCAAGTTGATATACAGACTTATTTAACATAGATCGAACTTATGGAGCCCATATAGCACCTTATTTACTTAAGAAGAGCAGCAAGATAGAGCAGCCATAAAGATTTCCAAATACCAAGTTGAGGCCATCGTTTACGTGAGCTAAGCAAGAGAAACGCTGGGTAGAACTGGGAGTTTCCCAAATCCTTACTGGCACGAATTGTGGAGGAGCCCGTAGTCTAGGTGATCCGGATTAGGGGCGAGATCTTTAGTTGACGATGAATCTATCAGCTCCATTCGAAAATCCACAATAATAACCACACGTCTTTTCATCTTCAGTATAGTCTCTAAAAAATATTTAAAAGGAGGCAGACATGGAGGTTTCTGATTAAAGGTTTAATTTTTAATTTATTACATTATTACATTATTTGTTTATTACACACTATAACTTTCTCCCTCACTTACATCTTCGCTACCTGTTGTTTCATACATAGTAGATTCTTCATCTGATATGAAAGAAACATTAGAATATGCGAATTTTGTGCAGAGAGAAGCCCTAATTGTCCGACTCATCAACGCAAAGCGGGAAGTATTGAAATAGCAAACACGAAATTTGGACAGTAAGTTCCTTTCGTGTCTAGACATGTAATGATTTTTCGAAATTTAACCCTTTTGGGTGTAAAATAAGGGCAGTTCGTAATTTTTTAATTTAGAAATTCGGTATTTAGGCTTCTAGTTAGAAACTTTTCGGAGCTTAAGTAACAATTTCCGTGTTTCTAACTTCAACTTTCATTCCGTGTTGTAACCATTTAGAGGATGGATTTCAAAAAGCGACAAAAACACGAATATGATCTACGGTTTTTAAAAGTTTGTGCCTTGAATTTCAATTAATTTCAATTAAAAGTCCATCCGGAGCCCTTTCTGAAATTTTGTTAACGAATTACTGAACATTAAGCTTATACTCTATAACTCTAAAAAACATAATAATTTATCCATTAACTAATTTAATAAACCAGTGTATGGAGACTGCTTATTACCCTAAAGCTTTGAAGTTGTCAGTGGTTGCGCCTATTTTCAAAAAGGGTGATCTTAGCGATGTCAACAACTATCGTCCTATATCTATTACACCAGTGTTTTCAAAAATATTTGAAAAAGCTTTAAAATATCAAATAACTAATTATTACAATAGTAATTTCTTATTTACTGATTGTCAACATGGCTTTAGGAGCAAATGTTCAACTACTCTTGCCATCAGTAACCTATCAAATTTAGTTTTAAATAACTTCGAGGATAAATATTACACTTATGCCACATTTTTTGACCTTACGAAGGCTTTCGATTGTATTAGCAATTCTATTTTAGCTAGAAAATTAGTACATTATAATCTGCCTACTAATAGTATTAAACTTATCACGTCTTTCCTCAGTGATAGATTGCAGTTCGTAAATTTCAATAATGATTCTTAAGACATTCTTACTATTAAGCATGGAGTACCTCAAGGATCTGTTCTTGGTCCCTGCTTATTTTTAATTTATATGAACGATTTAGAATATTGTGATCACAATACAAATTTTATCCTTTTTGCAGACGATACAACAGCTATTAATTATAATCGATCTTTAGATGACCTTAAAAAAGAAACTGATAGTATGAATATAAACATCAAAAATTGCTTTTCTGCAAACAAGCTTAGCATTAATCTAGAGAAAACACAGACACTTTTTTTTTACATTACGACCTTTCGAAAATGTTTCACAAAATGAACCTGTTAAATTTCTAGGTGTTTATCTGGATGAAACTCTCACTTGGGAAAGTCATGTTAATGCCTTATCCAAGCATCAACAATTTACTTGATACGATCTTTAAGTTCCAAATCAACAGTTAATTCTCTAAAACGTGTTTACTATGGTCTGTTCCAATCAAGTATGTCATATGCCATATTGAACTGGAGCCATTCGTCTCATTCTAATAAAATATTTGCTCTACAACGTAGATGTATAAGACTAATATCTGGCATTGGATACGTGAATGACTGCAGAGACTCGTTCAGATCTTTGAGAATTCTCACAACTCCATGCTTGTACATTTTTTAATGTGTTACTTACGTAAAATCCAACTTAAATAAATATATACTTAATTCTATGATTCACGATCATTACACCAGACATAATGACAATTTACGATCGAATTTTCATAGGTTAGCAAAAAGCAGAGACAGAGTAAGCTACTATGCTATTAAGTAATATAATATTATTCCAAACTCTGTTAGGGATTTACCGATTTCGTCTTTTAATCGGACAATTAAAAAATATTTACTTCCTCGAGCTTTCTATTCGGTCGATGAGTATCTGAGTAGTAACAGCTATGATATGTATTTGTACATTTAGATTTATTCTATTTTTTTTCGTTTGTGTGTCTTGTGTAAGCACTATTGTTGTGTAATAGCACTAATAAAGATTATTATTATTATTTTTTTTTTTTACAAATTTACAACACTATCTAGATAGAAGAAGCAACGTTTCTTGCCTTTTATTATAGTATGATTTTAATGATTAACGCAATCTACCTGACGATGAAATAACTTTTCTTTATACCATAATAAGTGGAAAAAAACATTCTTAAACGCAGTAGGAACAATATCTGCCACTTGCACGAACTTATTTTTGGAGTTGAGTTAATTTAATACAACAAGGTAGTTGCGATTAAATTGTTTACGGTAGTAGTTCCATCTTCTACCATCTCTTGTTTGATAGGTGGAGCAATATATTAACAGAAGCTCCAGGGAATTCCCGAACGGGACCCCACAGGGTCCCCAGAATTCTGAAGCGATACAGAAAGCCTATCCCTGAGATCAAGAACGGACAAACGAGCTGCCTGACGGACCAGGAGAAGGCGGAAGCACTGGCGACCACCTTCCTGGATCACTTCACGTCAACGGCACGCGACGATCCAGAGCAGGAGAGAAGGCTGACTGACGTACTACCCGACCCGGTAGAAATCTGCCAGGGTTATCCCAGCCTTGAAACCCAAGAAGGATCCTCATTCTCCGGACAGTTATCGACCGATATCGTTGCTCGGGACCATCAGCAAGATTCTCGAATCTCTGCTCTTGGCCAGAATCAACGAGCATCTTGTAGATAACCAGCTCATGGACAGCGACCAGTTTGGATTCAGGTCAGACCACTCCACAACTCTCCGGTTGTACCGGATTACGGATCAGGTCACCGCTGCCTTCAACAGGAACCAGACGACCGTCATAGTATCCCTGGATCTGGAGAAGGCATTCGACAAGATCCGGCATGAAGGACTACTTCTCTAAGATGAAGGAGGCCAGCTTTCCGCCGAGGCTCCTTAAGACTATCAGATCATACTGATACATCAAGGACCGAAGATTCCACACCATTCTTAATGGGACGGAATCTTCAGAGAGGAGCATGATATCTGGAGTCCCACAGGGATCGGCGCTAGGCCCAGTTCTGTTCACGATCTACGTCATGGACATTCCAAAACCGGAAGATCAAGGAGTGCTGAACGCCATCTACGCAGATGACACAGCAATCCTGGCTACATCAGGGCACTAGGTGCAGCCAGACAGTTGTATCCCATCCTTACAAATTCCCACCTCAACCCTAAAACGGGCGTCATGCTGTACAAGACACACATACGCCCGATCCTCACCTACGCCAGTCCCGTCTGGGTCACGGCGGCACCCACCCACATTACCTCCCTCTCTACCGTACAGAATCGCTGCTTGCGATTAGTACTCCACGTACCCCGACGCACCTCGCTGGCTACACTGACACACCTGAGCGAGACTGAGCGGCTGCAGGAATTCCTGGCACACGGCTCAACAAAAACTTCTTTCGGAAGACGCTAACCAGCGAGAATCCCGCGATGAAGAACGCCACCACCCGAAGAACCCCTTCGGGATCGAGGCACAAGACCACCTACGATCACCTGAGTAGGCTGGCATAGGTATCACCATAGCGCGTACTAACGCCTTACTAACTCATATTTTTCTGTTTTAGTAACCGACGAGGGAGTCCAGGAAGAAGACTCCGAGAACCAAACAACGAGGACCGAGGACCCCAGGAAGATCATCAACCCGATGGAACTGGAGGAAGCAGGATAAGGATCCAGAAAAACCAACGCAATGGAATTCCCGGATGATAACAATCAATGACTATAGAGATGGATGATGAGAATCTTCCTTTGGTAAAGGCTGTTCATCCTTGGTTACTTCCAATGTTAAGTTACTTAAAACTGAATTGAGTAAGTGATTGTTATTATAAATTACTGAATGAAATTGTGCGAATTGTTAAAATTACTTTTCCACGTTAAGCTCCTCTGCCATGAAAAAATTTGCCGCGTTAGGAGATACTTCTCTTAAAAAAAAAGATCTGCTGATTTTTATGCAGCGCTACCAAAATATTATCCACATTTCAAACCACTATGTGGAATTTGAACAAGTTGATATCTACATCATTAAACATTTTTTCTCATGTGGATGTACTCAATTACCTCCATTACCTAATCATGGTATTAAAACTCTTATCTGTGACAATCATGAGTTATTACTCTAGCGAGATTAAGATATAATCTACTTAAAGGAAAAGGAAGAAATTATACAATACCAGATAAAAAATATTATTCAAATTATACTTACGTCGTACTTGAATAACATATTATCCAATATAGCATCGCCATGCGTTAGAACGGCGTATGGACCCATCGCTCCCATTTTAATGGCTTGCATTTGATACTCGAAAGGTTTCTCCATAAATTTCTTAAAGAGCGGAACCATAGATTTATCTTTACCGGAATTGAGTGCTTCTAACACCTTCTCGCAGCAGAGTTTTTGGTGTTTGGAATACAGCTGAATGTTGACGTTTACATTGAAACGATTCCTTGCGAACTCTGAGAATTTCTTGAATTCTTCCGGCTTGTGTTCGTGTAAGGCGTACGAGAGGGCGTGTAGTTTTCCTAAAGCTTTCATTGCTAGGGTTGTATGGCTATGAGAGCATGGCTCTGAGCTTTTGATGGAGACAAAGCCGTAGTTGGGTTTCTTTAAGTTTTCCAATATCAGCGATTCTTGAAAGGTGTCTGTGAAGTACAAATGCATTTCTGGTGTTACAGCGAATATTTCTTGAACGTTATGTTGTTGGACTAACTCTTGATAAGCCGGGAGGATTTTATCGTAGACGTAGATTTCTTTTTTGAATAACCTGTCGATTTGGACGTATTTCCTGACGACTTCGTTTAGTGTAGCACTCTTGAGGATCCAATCAAATTCCACGATACCGCTATTACCGGCGTTTTTTCCAGCTATACGGAGCTCCCAGATCAAACCCAGCATATTTGGATTTTCAATGGTAGCCGGCTTTATCGTAATTGCAACATCTTTAACGCTCCTCTTGTACATGAATACTTCTAAACGTTTTTTGATAACTGGATTCAGTAGATTTTCACTGGCCGCCATGGTTCTTTATTTTCACCGGAATTTCTGGACGCGGCACACCAACTTCGAACTTTTTTACGGTGAACTACATTGACGATAACGCGAGGAAAATTTTGAGCTAACAAATAATATATATCGGTGCTGATATTGCTATTATCATCTGTGTATGTCATATTATCATATTCACGTGTAGGTATACTGTCTTTTACATTCTATCGATAACGATCACGTGAAAATTATGCAGAACGAATGGACCACCGTGAATGTTAGAATTCTAATTTGTTTTTCCCCATAATTGTTTGTAATGCTTTTTTAAGAAGTGGGATTTAGATAAATAATGCCACGCTCTTATTGTCCTTTTTTAGGTAATTAAATCTAAACTAAATATATGTATTGTATTATCTACGTCACAGTTATATACACTACCCGACAAAAACATAGACGCGGTATCGTTTCTATTTACGAAACAGAGTTTATAAAAATTATATAAAACGTAAATGAGGGTTATTAATACTTGTTATGTAAATAGTACATTTATAGATATTTCTGGGTATTTATTGCTTGATGAGGGGTAACTGAAATTTTCCTAGATAAAAATAGGAATTTTAAATGCGACAAAAATTTAGACCCGGTGCATTTATTACATTAACATAAGCAAAAATGTTTTAATTTGATACTTCTCTTTATATGCAGTGGTTGTCCTGGTAAAGTGTACGCATTTCACCACGAGAAATTATATTTTATAAAGTGTTTGCAATATGGGTAGAAAAAAGCAATTATCCTTGATAGAAAGGGGTAAAGTTCTAGCCTGGCACCAGGATGGTGTTAGTAAGAAGGAAATTGAACGTCAGTTACGAAGAAGCGATCATTGCGTTAGATAATTAATTTTTCAGTAAAAAAAAATGTATTTATCCTTTTTTGTTTCTCTTTCTAGTACGGCCTGAAGATGTGTTTTTTACACGAAACGAATTGTAAGATAGCGGACCAACTTGTTTTTCATATCCTGAAACATATTAATTTTAGAAACGCATTTGATCCTTACAGGGAATAGTTTAATTAAATTTCCTAAAAGATCCGGAAAATTACGGCAAACCAAAAGGCCAGGGGCGACCGAGAGCTGTAACTGAGCGGGATAAACGCATGATATTGCGGTGTGCATCCAATTCTTCTGCGTCGGCGAGAGTTATTGCAGAACAGGCGGGGGTACAAACGCACGTGCGTAATGTTCAAAGGATTTTAAAAGCGTCACCGGGAATATCACGGAAGAAAATGTTGAGAAAACCGCCACTTTCGGCGAAACACAAAGAAGCGAGGTTGAGATTTGCCGAAGAACACCTATCCTGGAAGAAACAATGGGAAAAAGTTATATTTTCCGATGAGAAACGTTTTAATTTGGACGGACCGGATGGGTACTCGCATTATTATCATGATCTGGGAAAGGAACCAAAAGTGAAAATGACCAGACAATTAGGGGGTGGATCTGTGATGATATGTGCAGCGAATGGATTCCGCGATAAAAGTGGGATAGTGTTTTGCACGAACAAAATGACATCTGTGACGTATAAAGACTTATTGCGGGACAATCTTCTACGTTTTGTAAACCAATGGGCCGGGCGCAATTTTGTTTTTCAGCAAGATAACGCGCCAATTCATAAAGCAAAAACCATTTAAAGATTAAAACTTTACAGTGGCCGGCACGCTCACTGGACTTAAATATTATTGAAAACATGTGGGGTGAATTGGCACGTCGCGTTTATGGCGGAGGCCGTCAATATTTCACGGTACAGGAACTGAAAACTTCAATAGTGACTGAATGGCAGAATATCCCTCAAAATTATGTGTTAAATTTATATAAATCTATTAATAACAGACTATTAGAAGTGATTAAGAACAATGGAGGATCTACGCATTACTGATCACTCATTTGTTGATTTTTGTTTTACATTTGCAACAGAGCGTCTAAATTTTTGTCGCAGAAATTGTTTAAACATTGGAGTAATAATTTATTATTTAGTTCATATATTACTGGAGGAGATATTTGTAAGTTTATTTTACTTTTATGAATAAAAACTTAATTGGATATCTTGCTAGTTTCGCAAAGAAATGTTGTAACCCTTAAAACCCGTAAAACATCTTACCGCGTCTAAGTTTTTGTCGGGGAGTGTATGTTTTCCACTCTTCAATTTACTTTTATTACAAAAATGTGAGGTATTAAAGTTTTGAAGGTACCATTTAAACGATCGAAAGAAGCAGGAATGGTTATTAAACTTAACATTTACGGAAATATGTTTATTTTTAAAGAATAAAACAAATTGTTTCCAATTTAATGAATTTGTTCCATAATTTTGCCGATTAATGTACACATTATAGATGAGAAGTAGGGAGATCGTTTAATAAATGATGTTTTGTATTCACATTTCATATTACTAGACGCAACCGTTCGAATTCACTTGCCTCTAGACTATTTATAATATCCTGCGCCTACATACATAATCAGTAGCTATTGTTTGCTTAAATTTAAACACGTAATTCTATACCGATAAGGATAGAGGCTTTTGGTCTGCAATAATAATAAAAACAAGCAGAACGTTCTCTGTATTTAGTGACATACGTGCTAGTTTAAAGCTACTTACAGTTATAATCAAAAATGGGTGATACAGAAGAGTTTTTGATACGTCCAGAAATTAGGAACTATATCGAAGAACTAGTGCAAGCAAGAGAGATTACAAACTACCATATAGACATAGATCCTGGCACTATGAAAGGTGACAATTACCTTG
Source organism: Marronus borbonicus (assembly GCA_902655005.2). Lineage (NCBI taxonomy): Eukaryota > Metazoa > Arthropoda > Insecta > Coleoptera > Scarabaeidae > Marronus > Marronus borbonicus. The sequence goes on from LR737397.1 coordinate 5,168,904, forward strand.
GAGTAATAGCCAAAGTAACAATCATTGGTAAAAAAGATGGCAAAAACGTTAGCTTGCACTGGATCGCGAAAAATGCCCCTCAAACTAACTCTTTCAGAGAACTCGTCGGAGTTGAATGCATCTATAACAGAGAAATCTACGTTTATCGAGAGCTATTTCCGATCTTCGAGAAATTTCAAAGTCAAAGAAGCATCAATGAACCGTTCGTGAGCTATCCCAAACTGATGGGAACTTATTCGGAACAGTTTCAGGAAGCAGTCATCATGGAGGATGTAAAATTCAACGGTTTCACGTTGAGAAATCGCAAGACGACTTTAGATTTCGAGCACGTGAAATTGGTATTGAAAACCTACGGGAAGCTTCACGCCATCACCTACGCCATTAAAGATCAGGAGCCAGAATTGTTCGAAAGGATAAAGAAAAATATGGTGGAGGGTTTCATAAACGCATTACCTAAAGATACTTATCCTGAACAGGAGCAGAAATTTTGTGCTAGAAGCTTAGCTGCGTTGGGTCGCGATCCAAATAAATACGATTCGGAAAGGAGAATCTTTAATAAATATAGTGAAAGATCCTTTGATTACGTCCTTGAGAATCTTAAGAAAAGCTACGATGATCCGTATTCGGTTTTTGGTCATGGTGACAGCTGGATGAATAATATTTTTTATAAATATGAGGTATGCCAAATTATTATCATATACCAAAAGCTCTTTTTAGTAAAGTTAAGCTATGTATATTTTCTCATTGATATTTCAAATTTATTCCATTTATTTTCAGTTCTTTTCGCGTCTGTGTAATTTTTATTTTTATTAAAATTGAAAAACAGTGTGTTCAAATTGTATGGAATAACAGTTCTACAGTCGCCATAGTATGTATGTTTATATACAGTATATCATTTCCTGTAACATTTTTAAACAAATAGTTAAATAAATAATCAAGGACAAGTTTCGCATAATATTAACCACTTGCTATTGCTAAAGAACTGGAGACATTTGGCTTCAGTAATTTTTGAATTTCGCTGTTTTCTTCGTATCTAACTAATCAAATCCAATATGTATGCTATAGTGGCTATAAATCTCAATTATTTCACATTACATTTGGAGTACCACAAGGTTCCAATCTGGGTTCCTTAAGGTTTCTACTATTTATGAATGATTTTGCCGATGATTTGAGAACTTTGGCTTCAAGAAGAGGGTTGTTTTATTTGACCATTTACAAAGTCAAATAAATGTGATTGTATTGCTAACTATCTGCACCCAAACACTGTCAAGTGTAAGATTGTAACATACACTCCCCCACAAAAACTTAGACGCGGTAAGATGCTCCACGGGTTTTAAGGGTTACAACATTTCTTTGCGAAACTAGCAAGATATCTAATTAAGTTTTTATTCATAAAAGTAAAATAAACTTAAAAATATCTTCTCCGGTAATACATGAACTAAATAATAAATTATTACTCCAATGTTTAAACAATTTCTGCGACAAAAATTTAGACGCTCTGTTGCAAATGTAAAACAAAAATCAACAAATGAGTGATCAGTAATGCGTAGATCCTCCATTGTTCTTAATCACTTCCAATAGTCTGTTATTAATAGATTTATATAAATTTAACACATAATTTCGAGCGATATTCTGCCATTCAGTCACTATTGAAGTTTTCAGTTCCTGTACCGTGAAATATTGACGGCCTCCGTCATAAGCGCGACGTGCCAATTCACCCCACATGCCACTGTAAAGTTTTAATCTTTTTCTCTTTAAACCATTCAGTAATGGTTTTTGCTTTATGAATTGGCGCGTTATCTTGTTGAAAAACAAAATTGCGCCAGGCCCATTGGTTTCCAAAACATAGAAGATTGTCATGCAATAAGTCTTTATATGTCACAGATGTCATTTTGTTCGTGCAAAACACTATCCCACTGTTATCGCGGAATCCAGTCGCTGCCCATATCATCACAGATCCAGCCCCTAATTGTCTGGTCATTTTCACTTTTGGTTCCTTTCTCAGATAATGATAATAATGCGAGTACCCATCCGGTCCATCCAAATTAAAACGTTTCTCATCGGAAAATATAACTTTTTCCCATTGTTTCTTCCAGGATACGTGTTCTTCAGCAAATCTCAACCTCGCTTCTTTGTGTTTCGCCGAAAGTGGCGGTTTTCACAACATTTTTTTCCGTGATATTGCCGATACCGCCTTTAAAATCCTTTGAACATTACGCACCCGTACCCCCGCCTGTTCTGCAATAACTCTCGCCGACGCAGAAGAATTGGATGCACACCGCAATATCATGCGTTTATCCCGCTCACTTACAGCTTTCGGTCGCCCCTGGCCTTTTGATTTGCCGTAATTTTCCGGATCTTTTAGGAAATTTCTAACGGAATGATCGCTTCTTCGTAACCGACGAGCAATTTCCTTCTTACTAACACCATCCTGGTGCCAGGCTAGAACTTTACCCATTTCTATCAAGGATAATTGTTTTTTTCTACCCATATTGCAAACACTTTATAAAATATAATTTCTCGTGGTGAAATGTGTACACTTTACCAGCACAACCGCTGCATATAAAGAGAAGTATCAAATTAAAACATTTTTGCTTGTATTAATGTAATAAATGCGCAGGGTCTAAATTTTTGTCGCATTTAAAATTCCTATTTTGATCTGGGAAAATCTCAATTACGCCTCATAAAGCAATAAATACCCAGAAATATCTATAAATGGACTATTTACATAACAAGTATTAATAACCCTCATTTACATTTTATATAATGTCTATAAACTTTGTTTCGTAAATAGAAACGATACCGCGTCTGTTTTTGTCGGGTAGTGTACATACATTAGGAAAGCGAACCCGCAATCTTCAATTACCATATAAATAATAAACCTGTTTCTCGAGTTTCAACAATTAAGTATTTGGGTATCTACTTCGATACAACTCTTGCATTGGGCCAGCGCCATAGAATAATACGTTTTAGACAATACTTCTATCTTTATTTTATCATCGATAGTATATTTGTGTTTATTAATTTGAATTATTTCTAAAATACTTCTCACTCAATATAAATTGACTTCTTGATTAAGAATAGAAACATCGTCAAAATTAAAAGTGTTGCCTGTATGCAACAAATTCTTTTAAAAGCTGTTATGTTATTTTCATATTTATGACCTTATTCATTCATTTAGATGTTGTAATGCCTGTTCAATGTAAATGATTGCATAACAACATGAGTTTGTTTATACGTTGGTATTTGTCCTTCAATTGAAAAAAAATGTTTATAATTTTGATGTGAGGCCCGGGTATTGTAAGGTGTTAATATCTTATTACCTTTTTAACATATTTTGGGTGTTTAGTTTAGTATTAGTGGCTTTTAATGCACGTAAGGAATTATGAAATATATGAAATCTAATTTTTATCTATTAAATTTAAATTGATTTCTTGAAGTGATTTTTTTAAGAGAAATTTTGATTTTAGCTAGAATACTTTGCTTAAACTCTGGATGAAAACCACATCACAGAAGTGCCTAATTTTATAAAAACTTTTAGTTCTTACTTCAATATTAGGGAAAAAAAAACTTTTTAATTAGAGTAAAGCCGTTTATAATTTTTTTCATTTATTTATTAATGAACGAAAGATTCCACTTAATGACAATGAGGACAAAAAATGAGATGTGTTGTTCATGAAAACCATGGGTTCGATACTTTATATGTATATGGAAGGAAGGAGGTTTCACCCTTACAAACCAATTTTACTTTAAGAACTATCCGAAGATGATTTTGACTGAGACGTGCTAAATTTTTATGAATTGATGATAGACAAAATTAACAACAACGTAAATTTAATTAATTAATTTCTCTTAATTGCACTGTTAACAGGCATAATTGCCAGAACTGGTTCTAGGAGACTCCATCGGATGAGTCAGCATCGTACTCAAAGACCACAAAAAAATAAACGAAATCTTACTAATTTGCTTCTGCAATAGTATCGATTTATTGCAGAAGCAAATTATTCCGGCTCTTAGGATACTATTTCCGAATGATGTCTGGTTCCAGTAAGACGGAGCGCCTCCTCATTGTGAACTCAATGTTAGAAACTATCCAAATGAAATTTTCCCAAACTATCGGAGAGCAACAAGGGGAATTGTAGAATGGCGGCCATGATTGTCTCATTTTCCTTATGGAGACATTTAAAATCAAAGTTTACCGCGACTATCCTGAAAATATTACAGAATTGCAGGATAACAGACTAGAGAGGAAATCGCATTGTTACCTCTAAATGCACTCAGAAATTCGATAAACAACACAAAAGTATCGGCAATCTCTGCACTACACAAGGTTAAATAATGAATTCGGGACGGCCGTTTCAACTTGGACATGCATGGGTTTGAACTATAAAGGAGAGAGTGGAAAGCATCCTGATTTGTAGTAGTTCTTGAACATTTTCGGACATTTCTGGGCATCTTCAGAAAGTTGTCCAATGGGCAAACGTATAACAGACGACGGTATATAATATCAACTATATTTATTTATATAGAGTTGCGCAATTTTAATGGCGCATTTCTGGATGTTGATCATTCTGCCGCAGGGAAAAGTTTGTAAAATTATATGAAGTCCCTGTGTTAAGTCCCCATCGATTCCACTAATTGCAGATGTATAACTAGAATTAAAAAAGAAACGGCTCTATGGTACGTTGCAATTCTTAGAGGTTCTTTTAAAAGCAGTGCAAATATCGACGGTTACTTTAGAAAAACCACTGCCATGGATGACTTCAAAAGCTGTGCTAATTGAAAAAAAAATTTCAAAATTTTCAAAATAGGGTAAAAGACAGGTATAGAGATACCTGATGAAATTCTACTTAAAATAACATCTACAAATGAAATATGCAGTAAAAAAGGCACAATTTAATTTAATGTAAGGAAACGAATGATTTCGTTAAAATCACTCGGTCATCACGTCTTGACCTCTCTTTCAATGAGAAGAGAGATTATTTGTAATATCGTTAACATCTTACGCAAATACAGATTGTAATATTTACATGTGATACGTGATGAGTATAGTTGTATTTATAAAGTAAAGTGATTAATGTTAAATCCACAACCTTTCTCACTAAAGATCATGTTGTTAATTATGAAAGACTTTATATAAGTTGATTATTTGGTTATTAAGTATATATGCATATGAATGTACATATCTTGTACATAGAAATAATCTTTAATAGACAAACAAATACTTAATGAAATAAGGAATGATTATGACCGGATGATGTTGATAATTTTTAATCTCCAACACTCAGATTGTGAATAAATATAGAACTGAATATATACAGAAAAAACCTAGTCTCGTACGTTATGTAATCTCTAAGTAATAGAGTATACGAATTGTTCGATAAAAAGAGCCGACTTTAATTTGTGGTTTTAGCTCAAGCAGAGTAAATGGAGGTATTACTGTCAATGAGAAACTTCAAGAGTACACTCAACATCACGATAACATCTAGAATATTATTCTAGAGTTGTATTAACAAGCGCTTTTTTTTTCAGGTGCTTTCATCCATACAAACATTTAAAGTGTTTATTAGTAAATTGAAAAATTAATGATGTCTTTCAGTAATAGATAAATAACATTTTGTTATTTTTGAGAAGATTTTTGGCAAGATATTCTTTGGAGTTTCCTGGCAGTACGTCGAATTTTTTTTATATTGACTGGATTGTATAGACGGTCATCGGAATCGTTGTCAATGTTGAAGAAAGTTAACATGAATCCAAAAATATAGTAATATACGAGGTGTTTCCATTTGAAAAACTCAATTCAATCAATAGAAATCAAAAGAATTGTCGTAATTCGGGTGTTTTTTAGAAAGTACAATTTAATTTTGCTTATCACAATTTTCCTTTCGTACATTTGGGGAACAAGATTACTTCATGTAAATGCTTGTTTTTAACTATTTCTTAAATAGCATTGAACTGGCTTAAGTACACTGCCGTTCAGTGAAGTTCGGTCATACAATAAAAATCTATTATATCACACTGTATACAATTATTAATACATAAAATTAGAAAAATATTAATACACTCTTTTCTAAGGGATTAA
>LR737397.1:5175385-5196614 GCA_902655005.2 Marronus borbonicus
GCTTTAAAAAATAAGTCCGAATGATTTAATTGATTCGATACGTGTTCTGCCTTTCAGGATGAAAATCACCCAGAGGTACCAACCGACTTATGCCTAATAGATTTTCAGTTCTCCCGGTACGGTTCACCAGCATACGACTTGTCCTACTTTCTTTTTGTTTCCACCGAAAAATCATTACGAGATGAACATTTCGATGATTTCCTCGACATCTACTACCAATCATTATGCGATCACCTGACTAATTTAGGGAGCTCGCCCGAGAAAATGCTACCGTTTTCCGTGTTGAAAGACCAGATGAAGAGGTATTCGGTAGTAGGATACTTTCTGACGCAAATGGTGATGCATCTTAGCATCAGCGATCCCGATGAGGTTCCCGATTTCTCCAAAGATATGGCGCACGAAGAATATCTAGCCGGTTTCAGGTACGAATCGAAGAATGAGGATTTCTTCACGAAGCGAATTCAAGGTGTATTAATTGATTTTGTCGCGAAAGGTTATTTTGAATTTATAGACACTGAATATTAAGATGGAACAAAATTGTATTAATAGAATAAATCCACTGTCCACAGTGTTGGATGCCCAAAAATAAAAAATATTTTTCTTTATTTTGGATACAATTTTCAAATAAGGATAAAAAAAATACAAAAACGCTTGTACTTAACTTTACTTCTTCCTCTTTCTCCTTTGTCAGCACATAATAGGTGTATGTATTACAGCAGGGTCTCTTACACATTTTTGTACTTAAATATACAATATTCTGTAAATATTTAAAATTTAAAAATGTCTCCGAATATTTCTCTTGTTATGTTAACGTAGTAAAATTACAAAATACTAAAAAATCGAACAATTTCTAATAACTGTGATTTAATCAGTAGTAACCGTATTATATGCTTACATATTTTTACAGCTTTCAGCTAAGGTAACGGTACTGGAATAATTAGATTAATTTGTTATTCGAATATAATTTCTAGTCCTGGTTCATGCATTTAATCCCTTATCTTCAACTGTTTCAATAAGAACTGTATTAAAACATGAAGGAATTTTTTTTCTTAAAATAATTATTTTTATAAAAATAAAGAAAATCATTGTGTTATGGTAAAACAACATTAAAATTTCAAAAAGGAACTATTATCTTTTATACAATACATACATTCCAAAAGTATTTACTATAATACAAACCTAATTCGAATACAGTTGCCATAAACGAATTCGCAGCGAATTTGGACGCTTGTCTGTTTTAGAAGCGTGGAGCAGCTAATTTTATGCCATTAGTTAAACATGTCGATACAAGCTTGTGTACTGTAATTGTTTGCCAAATTTTAAGTCGAGAATATTAATGCAAAAATGTCAAACTCCTTCCTCAAGAATTACTTATAAGAATTTGTTATATGTAGCATAACATTGGAAAGAAATATGATGTTATTTGGCAATTCTATTTAATAAATGTTCTGTAAATTGCAACACTATGTCTTTGTCTTCCTGTTGATAAAGTCGTTTGATCTATGACTAAGATGAAAATTTATCAGATGAACTGTACAACTTTAGTGATTTAGAGTAGCTTAAAGCCTAACGCACATTTGTTTTTTGTCTCAAAATTTTCGAAGGAGCTGTATCATTCTAACATAAATTCAAATATACAGTTCCGTTGAAAAGCAAAGTATACTTGACGGTGTTTCTGTTGCAATGGCCGTTTTATGATGTGATTGCTAGTCATTTTCTCGTCTGCTAAAAGATTTATTTTTTTATTTCAATTTATTTTATTTCTTTTCTAATTTAGCATTGTAATCAATTAAAATATATTTTGGCTTCTGTCGGTGAATTGTGAACATTCCTGATTTCCTTGGCATTTCCAACGTAATTAATTATTTGAAAAAATCTCACCTCGGTAAGAAATCAAACCTGACATCTTCTGTTTGCTGGAGAGACCTGCTAATCACCACATCAAGGGTTCCAATGCACTTTGTAATATCTAGTTGCTATTTATCTCCAATATTTCGACAGACAGTTTATTCTTATTTGCTAATTAAACTAATTAATTAATATATTTTGGCTGCCTTCGGTAAATTGTGAAAATCCGTGATTTCCTTGGTAATTAAATATTCGATCAAAAGATCCGTCCGGCAAACGGAAGATGTGAGGATCGATTCTTTACGAGGGCGAAGTCTTTTCAAATATTTAATTACGTTGGAAATACCAAGGGAATTACGTAATATTTCGAGTTTTGAGTTTTCGAGTTTCGATTACGATTTGACATGGAAAAAATTAGGTTTCTAATACATTAATTTTCTAAATTTTCGCAAGCTTCTTCTATTCGTTCCCTTTTCTTGAATTCTTTTAATAAATATACTCCAAACATTTTCAAATGGATTCCAGTTAGTACTTCTGGCTGGCCAATGAATAAATTTATAATCTTATTGGCAAACCAAACAACACCAGCAAAACCGGTTGGGGTTGCCATGCACAATATTATGTAGGTACCGGCGAATCTTTGATCCAATTTCTAACAACGCCGGGTCCAAAGTAATCAAAGAAAATTACGGTTCTTCCGCGTGAATTTGGAGGAAAACGCGGCTTAAATGTAATTTAAAAATTACAAATGTCCAAAAATGTCACTGTTTGGCTAAATATGAACAAAAAAGTTGTTTGCATCTACAAAGAGATTCCAAAACCAAGGTGTAATTAATAGAATTCAACTTTCGTTTTTTCTTACATTTTGTTAAAAATACACACTGTATATTCTTTTGTGTATTTTCTTCATCAGCATTAACTGGAAATCGATTATTATTATTTTCCTATTCTATTTGCATAGAAAACTTAAAGACGTTCTTGGAGTATGTTGGTTATGCTGAATTGAAAAGTTAGAAAATACATTAGATTCTTTATGATAAAAAGAAATTTTGCTTCAAGAAATCTTTTTCCGATAAAACATTCCTTAAAATCTCAAGTTATATTGTCTATTCTTACAATTATATAAATTCACTAATTGACTAAGATACAATTGCAAATTTGCGAGGACGTATTTTATCAGATAAATACCAGTTTATCTACCGAGCTATCTAAAAATGTTAAAATGTTAACCACGGGATAAAAAATATTTTAATTTGCCGTGAAAATAGGATCTACAACGATACGGCAAATATTTTTACTGAAAGACTTCCAAATAAGTTTTTATTTGAATTATTGTTTAACTAGATAGTATGCATTAAAACGAACTACATGTTAATGGAGTTGTTTATTACGTTATGAATCGTTAAAGTTTTACCTAAAAAATAAATTGAATATATTAATAATAATTAATAATAGTTTAATTTTAGCATTTTTTTTTAAATTTTTCACTCAACGTGAAAATACTCAGAAATTCTTGCTCTCCCCTTAATAAAACGATTTCTTCATTTAATTGTAAGAATAGACAAAAGAATATATAAAAAAAAATCAACAACTTAACACGGTTTGATTGATAAACCCAAATCTGTCTTGTTACGTCTTATTGTTGTTGATATATGTATATGCGTGTTTGGTGTCCTCATTACCTGCAATACTGTGCAAGTCGGTCAGTATTATACGCAATGCTTACCTACTTACGATACTTATCCTTAACATACATTCCAATCTACAATAGCCGAAGACCGTCTCCAAGTTCTCTATGCAAAATAATTTAATTTGGGACAATAAGTCTTCTTAATAAATAATAATTTAAATATTTTCTTTTTTAAGGCAAACTCTCGATCTCCAACTGATATTAATAAAGAAAATGCATTAAAAAAAATATATATATACGGTGTGAATTTTTAACGAAGAAATATGAAAAAATTTTTGAGTCATAGTTTGAATTTGGCCCAATAATTACAGTTTTTGGACATTTGAAATTTTTAAATGATATTTGCGTATTGATGCGAATACGATGTGACAATTTTTTTGGTTTCTAATGATGCACAGACAAACTACAAACACAGTTACTTTAGAACTAAAGAAATGAAAAAAGGTCCTATGTGGTGCAGACTTTTGGGCGGATATTATATAAAACATTTTGGTCACAATAATGTAATGAATTGCTTTGATTTTATATCCTATTAATACATATTATATTTGCCTCTTTGTAAAAATGTTGAAAAAATTTGATCTTTCTCCGGGCACATTGGAATACACTGGTACTAGTATTAAATGTATTGTTTGCAATATCAACATTTTGCCGTACAGTGTTTTTGATTGTAAAAAACACGTCTTTTACAATAGCTAACAGCACCAGTTAAATGCGAAACGCGCCTCTTCCTTTACGTAGTACAATATTACAGAAGACAAACGCGGAAACGATAGTAGAAACTATAATAAATACCTTTGGGAAGTTCAATATATCAGTAACTCAACTTGTAATGTCGGTTACAGATGAGGGTTCAAACGTGGATAAAGCTGGAAAGTTACTAAAACACTCTCATCCTCAATTGCTTCATGTAATCTGATTGCTCCACGCATGTCATCTTGTAGCTGAATTTATCAGAAACAATTATCAAAAAGTAGACCAATTCATAGCTTCTGCCAAAAATTTTTTTATTGAATCTTCAAATCGCATTCGTGAGTTTAAACAGGCTTGTCCGGGTATTCTCGTCAATACCGGCGGTGGTGGCTGAGCACCGACGGTATTGAGGAGATGGGGAACGTGGCTTAAAACTATATCATATTATGAGAAATTTTTGCACATTATTAAACCTTATTTCCAAACCCAAACCCAATTTCAGTAAGACAGCGGCTGATTTCAGATACCGAAATCCGTACTCAAATAACGCAAATTTACGAAAATTATTCGATTCTTTTAGATACTATTTCCAAATTAGAGAACCCTAAGCTTTCATTAGATGAAGCGTTAAATATAGTAGATGATCTCAAAGCCTTTTAAATAAGAATCCCGATGTTCAAACTATAGTGCGTATAGGCAAGAGTTCCAGTTCAAGTGAAAACCAAGAGCGCGAATGTAATGCGAACGACCTTTTTAAATTCGGGAATATCACATCATTAGACGCAGAACTCTAATTTTCCAAATACACCAACATATTTTCACCTCGCCATAGGAGTATAACTGAGTCATCAATGGAAGCCGTGTTAATGATACAATACTACAGCGAATTTTTGCGTCAGTCTGCATTAACAACACAATCAAACTAAGATAGCAATTACTTATATGCATTATTTTTAATATTAATAGTAATCAAGCCGTACGCTACTGCGAAAGCACTCGTTTCTGCAGGCTTCTTAATAAATAGTGTGCATAGAATTGATTGGGTCTTCAGAAACCCGATGGTTTTACAAGGGTTGAATGCAATTAATATAATTCTGGTAGCGTAAAGGATGTGTTTTATATTTACTAACAAATAAGAATGTGTATATATCTTCTTTAATTATAGTTTAAACCCAACTAAATTATTGCTTCCACATGCTTACGCTCTTTTTCTAATTTTAATACTGTGATCAGTGTATATTCTGGTTCCTATATTTAGTAATATTAAAGAATATATTTATTTTAGTACTAGTTCAGTTGTATTTAAAACCAAACAAATTCACTCCACATTACTGCCATTGAAACGCTCTATATTTTATGTAATAAAATTGAACAAATAGTATTTATTTTTAGTTTTTGTCTCTTTGTACGTTAATAATTTCCCAATTTTAAATGTGTAACATGGTGACGAAACCTATTTCTCTTATTTCATTATCTTTGAGGCACTCGGAAAAAATTCTCATAAACAGGCCCACATAAAAATAGAAAGACAAAATAGGTTAGAAAATAAAAATTACATTGCCGCGCCTATAATACTGATGGTCTGAATTGTAATACAAATGCTTTAACACTGGGTAAGCCCTCAAAAAGTAATTTGAGGTATTGAACGCTTACCATAATGAAGAATAGCTCCTATTGCCCTGTAGAAAAGAACATTCAATTGCACTTCGTTTTTGAACTTCGCGTTTGTTTTGTCTAAATTATTGGTTGTTTCTGGTAATTTTTACTTTTACATGCACTAACATGCACCATTACCATTACCAATCGATATTTTGTTCAGGAACGTTGAACATGAAAAAATTTATTGTAGATGCATTTTATTTCGCTTGTTAACAAAACAAAAAGTATAACGTTTAAACAAAATTAGATTTTCAATTACAACTCATACAATTTAACTAAATTATCAATATCGGCAGTTGAATATTTATTATTCTGCTTTAGATGATCTACGATATTTAGGAGATCTGAAAAAACAAAAGTGATATTAAATAAAATGCTGCAAAAAGTCCAACATGATGTTATGCTTACTTTTCTTATCTATCAACGACATAAACATGATTAAAGCTCCGAAACGTTTTACTTCTGTCAATCCCATTAGGTAACTGTATAAATCCAATGTGGTATCACCACAATTTTCACTTAAAATTGCAACTATATCACTAAACGTTTTACTTTCCAATGATTCTTTGAAGATCGATTTAAAATCTTTTGGATTTATTTTTAGTAAATATTTTTTTTGTGATTGCTCGTTGTTAATGGTCTTCCAGCTGTTGTAAAATTGTACAGATGTTTTTGGGACAGGAAGATTTAAGTCTTCAAGAACATCAACATTTTTTTCTTCTTCCAAGTTTTCATCATTTTTCTCCGTTTTAACCAATTGAGTAATTTGAGATCCTAATAAACTGACATCGTTTTTTTCACTTCCTTCATTTTGATTGTTCTCATTCTCACCACTTTCTTTGTCTTTGTTCTCTGTAGGATCTTCTAGTTTATTGGATAAATAAAATTTTTCTGTTTCTAAGTCAACATCAATAATTTGCACCCGTTTCAGAGGTTTCTTTGATCTAAATTTTGGCGGTTTGTGTATACCTTGAAAGAGTTGAATGCTATCCTTATCATGTCTGCGTAATAAAGGATCATCGAATGACTTAATTTCTCCTTCGTCTTCTGTGTGTTCATCGTTTTTAAGCACCGGCTTTATTTTGCTGGTTACACCAGAGGACGATGGTAACATTCGCTCTACGACATGTTCACCAAAAGCAGTTACCTCCTTTTTGATGCCACCAGTTTTTGTATCTTGTATTTCGACCTTTGGATTTTTTTGCTTTTGTCGTGATAAGGTAAATTTTGATATCGGTCTAGGTTCATCTGTTATATCTATTGTTTTTTCCTGGAATATATGAAATTAAAAATTGCAGAATTTTAATCTTCAAAAAATAAATGAAAATTTAGAGTAATATCAATAATAAAGAGATGATAATAACTGTGATCAAGTTAGGTAAGGACTGCTGTATCGGAATGGACAAAAGTAAAGATCTAGAATTTGGTGAAATTTTGACCTATCCTCACTTATGGAAGCGAAACCTGGATCGTAGCTCGTAGTTTTTGACGCTTTCCTCCTGCAATACTCTTAAGAATGTGTCGATTATAAATAAATTTGTAATACTGAAGAAAAGAAGTAATTATGTAAATAAGAGGAAATTGAACACAGTAAATGTACAGAATTTGCGGGTGTCTTGTGTGGGCGTTGGACAAATGGAATGGGCGATAGGCACCAAATTCAAAGAACATGCAGTTCAACACCGCTATGAAAGGATTGAAGTCGTCGAAGGAGTGAAGCCATCAGGTACGGCATAACCCAAACAAAACTTGGCATAATATTAAATTAGAAAACTTTAAATTCATTAAGAGAGCAATTTAATATAGGCAAAGCAGTGATGGGCATGGTACGGGGAGTGACTAAATTTTTGCAGCAACTAGATGCATTCGGGTTTTTTCATCTCATGAGAAACGGTTTGCACTGCTTACCAGTTTCCTCGAGAATCGACAAAACAACACTGCCGGCAAGAACCATACCTTTTGGTTCTGTATATTTTGCATGTTTTGGGGTATATAGACAGTAAAAGTACGTAGTGGTAAATATTTTTTAAAAATAATACACTAAAGTAAAATAAGAGTATATAAGTACCTTTTTAATACCTCCCAATTTTTTTTCTATCCGTAATAAAACATTTTTAGATTCTTTATTTTTCGGTTCCAATTCTAAAACCTTCACTAAATCGCTATGTGCTTCTGTTATTTGGTTTAAACTTTCTCTAGCTGCTGCTCTTCTTTGATAGGCTTTAACATATGTTTTATCCAGTTGTAACGCAGTTGTACAATCTGATTCGGCATTTTTATATCTAAGAGTACATTTATGAAAGATAACAATGCTACATATTGATTGCCACTACTTACTTTTCCTTTTTCAAATAACATAAGGCCCTATTTGCATAATATATTGGGTCGTAAGCATAATATGCAATAGCTCTTGTATAACATTCTATTGCCTGATCCCATTGTTGCTTCTTTACAAATACGTTCCCCTTTTCTTTCTCCGAGTTCGCAAGGTCAATAGCGCTATCATCTATTTCATCGCTTAATTCTGATTCTGGCGAACTATTCTCTCCTGCTTCTTTCTTATCCAGTTTGGTGCAGTATGCGTCAGCATCAAACTTATCCCATGCTGCATAGTCACAGCTTTTAATCTTCTTTGCTTTCTTTATGAGCTTATCCTCTAATATTTGCTGATTCGATTCGGTTACTTTTGTTACTTTACTTTTCCGCATAGGTACCTAGAACCGTTTCTATTAGATATACGAGCTAATTATTTTCTTTTCTGGTGATATTACTTCAGATTGATTATTTGATGATCTTTTTAGCGATTCATCTACCTTTTTCATTTCGTTTCCCCATTCTTGTAATTCTTTACAATATTCTTGCAAATCACTAGCGTTATCGCGCACTTGTTTCTGCAACAAAAATGAATCCATTTCTAAAAATTTTAAACATATAAATGAAGAAAATGAAACGAATTCAATCCACAATTGACGGGAATGAGGAATAAAAGTTTGATGTGGGTTAATCAACTTAAATAATCTGAAGTGAGTGAACGTCCAAATTGATCTGAAGTTAGTCGATCAACCTTATGTGTTCAGTTAATCATCAAGGTTTACCCCTTGTATATTGAAACTGGATTTAATTTAAATTTTAGAAGGTGATCATTTCAAATAATCTCCTAAAATCATCCTAACTAAATTTAATTTATATTAATTCCCGAAAGTGAATCAAATTTTCCTCGAAATACGTTCATAAACTTTGAATCCAGCGATTTCCTATATGAACGCATCCAGATCTGTGTCTTAACCTCAAAATTTAAATCTACCTTTAATAACTTCTAATAATTTGCAGTTGCTGTACTTAAGCGAAAAAGATGCGATTAACGCAGATATTAAACGTAATCGGGAAATATTCAAAAGATTACTCGAATTTACCGGATCGGTATATAAAAAGAGCAATGGAACAATTGTATTGGAAGAACCCCGTAGGCGTTCAATATAGGCCTGATACGCGGATAGAGAGAAAAACCTTTAGATTTACAACAAATCGTCCGTGGACTGGGCAATTTAAACAACAAAATAGACCTGGTTTGAAAAGGAAAAAAGTGTTTGTGGAACCAATTAGAGAATGGAGTTTCTTTAGAGGAGATAGAGTTGAGGTTTTAATTGGTAGAGATAAAGGAAAGCAAGGCATTGTTAAGCAAATAATTCAGGAAAGAAATTGGGTTATTGTAGAAGGTTTAAATTGCCATTATAGAACAATTGGTCGCGAAAAGGACTATCAAGGGATGGTGATCTTATCAGAAGCTCCACTTTTAGTCACAAATCAAGTTGCATTAGTAGATCCTTCTGATTTTAAATCGACACCAATTGAGTGGAGGTTTACAGAAGATGGACAAAAAGTACGTGTATCAACAAGAACAGGCAGGATTATTCCTATTCCAGCATCTGCTGACGAAACAATTGATTATAAATCAAAGGCGACATATGTTGAACAACCGAAAGATACAACTTCTGATGATACGATTGAGATTACTTTCTCGCCGGCATTGCAAACGTTTGAAATGTCAATCATGGAAAGTATGGGCATTAAAGATGATAGAGTACCACCAAAATCATATTGGTATTAATTAATTGTACATAAATTTGTGTTAATGTGAATATAATAATAATAAATATCACTGTAAGTATTCGTGTGTTTATTTCCAGAAGTGTAAAATTGGAATAGGGCAGACGCATTATTTTAATAGTGAAAATTCATATAACTAAATTATTTTGCTAGTTTTTGAGGTAATGTTCAGATGCGTTCTATTGCAACCGTTGATACCATACCGATGTTGCAATTTTGGTTTAAATTCCGTTGAATTCTCGTCAAACGAATTTTAAAATTCCTGAACAAACAAGAGCACCGCAAACAAGCAGGCGTTCGATGGGTTAAAATCGTGTATCCCTATTTTTCCCACCCGACTTAAGCTCTACGTATCTTTATGTCTGAAATTCAAGAGATCAATATAAATATGGAGTTACTCCAGTGGCGGCTGATGGTGATGTAAATAAGAAATCAATTACACAATATTTCAACATTTCGATTTCCTCATGCATTTCCGTAGCATAGTACAATGTACACGATCTGTCACGAAAATGCACGAGGGAATCCAAGCGTTGTAACGCAGTTCCGCAGCCGCACGTACAAAATCAAGGAGCTAGACGGCGTCTTTAAGCACCTTTATCGCAAATAGGTAGCTTTAGTCCTCGCTGCTAGTGTCTTGGCTGTTATCTTAGTGATGGATTTGCGGTTGTGGATGGTTCTTTACTCCAGGTCGATGACGTCACCAATTCTGCACACCTTTATCTTCGGAGGTGAACGGTCCTGTGGGTTGACGACCATTCTCAACAGCGGCTTCTCGATCTCGCTAGCACGCTTCCACGTATTCTGTGACTAGGGACATCCAGTCTTCTCGGATTCGGTTATTCATGTGCCACGGAGCGCCCACACTTCCAGTCGTCAGAGGTGTCAGCGGTTGTGCACCATGTCTGGGCTCCGTAAGTGTCGGCTTTAAACATTGTTTGTAGAGCAGCAGCTTAGTTTCTAGAGTCAGCGAGCTTCTCCTGCAAAGAAGGGACAGCAGTTGATTTCATGCGCCGGTAAACTTAGCCCTGAAACCCTGAATATAATGTACCCCAGTAAGTTTTTATTCAAATATGACCCCGAGGTATCTGACCTCGGGAGACCACGGCAATCGAGTTCCATTTATGTCTATATTTTTAACGGAGAAAACCCGTCTTGTTAATCGGACTGCTATGATCTTGGGCTTGTTGATCTGAAGACGCCATCATCATCAATTCATCGCGACGACTCATGAAGATAGCGGTGTTACCTGTGTATGCAGTCAAACTTGCAGCATAGCCCCACTTACAAAATAAATACATCCGGTCCCAACACGAATCCTGTGGAACCCCAGAGCCAATGGGATGCCCAAAGGAGAGACAACCACCACTCCTAACGCAAAAAGACCTCTTAAAAAGTCATAAACTACGAGATAATCAAACTTGTATTTGATCGAGGTGTCGGACCGGGTCGAAAGCCCTAGATATATCCAGAAATATCGCTCCGGGTATCTTGACGAGCGAGAGTGTCGCTGATAGGTTCGGAAAGTCTAAACAATTGAAGATCGATCTATCGACAAACCTTCCCTAAAATCAAACTGCTCACTTTTAATGATCCTGGTCAAGCAGATTCACTTCCTTCCTATGAACCAAGATGACTCTTTTTTATCACCTTGGAAAGGGCTGACAGTAAACTTATAGAGCGGTAATTCTGAGGATGAACGGTATCCTTGCCAGGCTTTAGGACAGTAATGGCAATGGGCCGCTTCCAAACAATAGTTAAATGAGATCCATCGAGGAGAGAGCTGATAACCCACAGCAATGCCGAAATCATATTGGTAGACTTTAAAGTCTTGTTGGAAATTTCGTCCAAACCATGTGTTTGGACCTCTGCAAGACCCCAAAAACTCCACACCACATCGCGGACCTCACAATCACCATCTGGAGAGACACCACAGCCAAAGTACACCAGCCGTCGTCGAGCCCTATGACGTCAATTGGTCCCACGTCGGGACATTAGGCATAGCGTTCTTTAAATTAAACATCAGTTTAAATAAATTACTAAAAAGTGTTTTTATAGCTTTTTTAGGCTCTATGTAAAATTTATTAATCGCACTTATAGAATTTTGATTGTCTGCTCCTCAAATATGAAAATATGATAAAAATATCAACAAAAACAAACACTTTTCATAAATTATATTTCAGTAAAAAATAATTATAGAAACAAATTAGTTTTAAAACTAGTTGTAACAAATAAATATAAAAATTGCAATGTCTTTCAATTAAATATCTATATCTTCTTCATCACTACTTATATCTTGCGGAGGTCCTTGTTTTAAAACAGTCAAACTCTCCTTAAAATAATCAAACGGAGTATTGATTATTGGAGGATTTAATTGATTATGAACTAGTTGGAAATGCTTCGCACAAGCTTTTTCGTATTGTTGATTCTGAGCTTCATTTTCAATATCGTCAATTCCCACTGGGGAAATTCCATGTTGTTGTAATCTTCTGGTCAAATGCAGGGAATCCCAAGTTTTAAAAGGACAACCATGTGCTTCTTCTATATTAATATTCTCACAAATGATATCCTTACATATTGATGGTCGATAAGGTTTCATGGAACCTACTTTTCCGTACATATGTTTCAAAAAATACGCGTAATTCTTTTCAAAGGCTGTTTCTGTTATTTTATGTGTGAATTCGGTCTTCCAAAATTCCAACGAGTCTTCTAAATTTAATCCAATTGTCTTGAGAAAATTTCCCAACTGATAACGGGAACCATATTTAAGATGATAATTTTCTTTTAGTGTATCATATAAATATTTCATGCATAATGGGAAGCTTTTACGTGTATATTTATTCAGATCTGATAATTTAATTTTAACATCAGTGATTTCTGCGATATTGTTGGTATCCGCAATTTTTATTGTTGAGTTTTCGTTACTTAACATTCTTGACATTTGTTCAATTATAAAAAGGTAATGCTTATCGAGAAAAGTCATACTCTGTTTGGTGTTTGAAATTACCTTCCATAGAAATGATTTAAACTTATTCATAATACAAAAGACTATTATTGAATTTGGAACATAAGCGAAACCTTTATGTAGACGCACCTTTCTTTCTTTGATTAAATTCAATGCATCTTTAAAATGCACTTTATAATATATTTCATCGGGCGAGTAGTCGGCAAAGTTACCACAAAGCTTTTGCTTTTCATCATCTTTAACTTGTTCGTAATCTAAGTGATTGAGTTTAAAAAATAATTGCCTTCCTTCAGTATTCTGTTGTTGAAATCGTAGAAATAACCACACAATTTCTTGTTCTACAAACCAACTCTGAAGTTCTGTATTGAAAGTATATATCATGCGTAAGATAAAATGTGAAATATAGTCCATTTCTCGAGCCTGTAATATTTCTTGTAGATTTCCCAACTCGGTTTCTTCTTCGCATAATCTATAAAATGTATCAGGATATGTAGTGCGTATTTTGCTTAATAGGCTCTTTGTCCATTCAATTGAATACTTGCGACACTCTTGGGTATTTGTCGTATGCAGTAGTTTCAATAGTCGAATCCGTTTCAATGCAAGTTGTTCAAATTCAACAACTTCAATATCACCTTCAGGTGCTCCCAGATATACTTGAACGTTATGTAAGTAGTTTCTTTTTAGATTATCTAGAGTGGTGTAAGGAACCATCTTCTACGTTAGAGAACAAAATCACTTCCTGTTGTTCTAACTCATACGATTACAAGATTTTCTAGATAAATAGTACTTCTACATATTACATGCTGATGTGAGTTTCTGCAAATTCAAAGAAGTCCTTGTTAGAATTTTCAAATTGTAATAACAGAAAAATATTTTTTAAACCCAGGTGAACCGACGTTTGGCGCCAATGTCTGGTAATACGACATACCACCACGGTAACACTAAATATTTATTAGAGAAATTCCCTGTTTAAAAATACCATCTGATCTTGACAACCATGACAACCAACATAACCTAAATTTACTAACCTGTATACACATAAAAAAAGTAGCAGCTTCTAAAATGAAATTATTTACAAAGAGAATATTCATAAGCGACTTACCACCAAAGCTTACAGAAGACGACCTACAGGAAAAATTTTCAAAATTTGGATTTGTAAATTCAGTAGAAATAAAACATCGTAAGCAAGCCACTGCACGAAACAAGTATCCTACATATGCCTATGTGACTGTAAACATTGATCATTCTAATCTACAACAATGTAAATAAAATATATAATTACAGATTCGAATATGAATACAATTTCCTGTATTATTCCGTAGGTTTCGAGGACTTTGCAAAACATCAATGGAAAGGAAGTTTTGTGGAAATACAAATTGCTAAGGAGAATTTTCTGGAAAAGCTGAAACAAGAACGAGAAATTGATACACCAGTAAAACCTGATACTAAAGGAAAAGTAACACCTGTTAAAGCTGTCTTAAACGAATCCGTTAATAGGAAACGCTTTCATTCTTCAGATTCATCTAATGATTCTGAAGAAGAAATTTCACTTTCCAAAAAGACTAAGCCAGAGCCAATTATTCAGAAAATATTAGATTCTCCTAAGAAATTAGACACGGATATTTTAAACGAAAGTAAATTTAATGTAAATATACCTGCTAATAACGATATAGGTATTACTGATAAGAAAACTGTTAATGAAAAGGAAAAAAGAGTATCAAATGTCTCCGATCAAAAGAGATTACATTCAATCTTGGAAATGAAGAAGATATATCAGCAAAAGAAAAATACTATTAAAACAGCTTTAATGAATGTGGTGTGTATCTTTAATTACGGTTGTTTAAATTATTTATTAATTACAAGAAAGTCGTTATTGTTGTTGATAGTTGAAGTTAAAGTTTATAGAATTGATGTTTGTTATTATTGGAAAAAGTTTCTTTATATTATTAATTCATTCTTTGTTTCTTGTATATTATAGGATACAAAGTTGAATAACAAAGTTATTTTTACTGATGATGATTACAATCAAGAAGAAAACTGTTACGAAATTAATAGTAATAAGGCAAAAATTAAAAGTAACAGAGATAAAAAGCTTTTATTTCAAGATGAAGACGATGACGAAGAAGATAAAGTATTTAATTTTGATGTAAAAGAACAATTTCAAGGAAAGAAGGGTAGAAAGGTATATGTGTTGAATTTGTTTGTTTCAATTTATTTCATAATTGATTTTTCCTTAGTTAATGCAATTACAACTGAAGTTCAAAAATGATAAGCGATTTACTATGGACGAACGATTTTTGGAAGATGATCAAATTTCTGAAAATGAAGAACGTGCAACATCTCCTGAATTAAGAAATGAAGTGCAAGATGAAGTAGAGGTTACAGCAGAAGAAAAACAAAGGGAATTAACTATATTGGAAGAGGTTTTAGGGAAGAAATTACGTAAAAATAAAGATGATGGTGTGTCCACGAAACAGTAATAACATCATATAATGCATAAAGTGCCGAAATAATTTATTGATTGTAATTTTATAGACCATCCAAATCGTTGGGAATGGTACGCTTCGATCCCTCTAATCCGGAACATAGCAAATATGTCTTGAAACAAGCTGAACCGGTGAAAGAAAAATCAAAGAAGAAGAAAGAGCAACTTGTATCAAGGACTATAGATACAGATGGCCAAAGGCCAGTAGTTTCTAAAGAAACGTTTTATGAAGTGAAAGAGAATTTAAAAAGCACACTTGAACAAGAGAAACCTTTCAGTCTACTATCGCTATTTGGCTGTAATAAGGATTCAGGTAAATGTTTAATAATACCATGAAGGTCTTATGAATTTTTTCCACTTACATATATGAGCTTTAAATAGGCCTTTTAAGACCTGTAGATGTGTAATCTGTTTCCACTGCTTCCTATTTCTTATTTTAATTCTCTTCTGAGATGGATTCCTTCCATTTTCTTCTGAGTCTCCGTTTCTTCCTTTTCCCATCCGGTACTCTCCAACTATCCATTCCTCTTTCAACGTTTCCAAGTGCCCTGCTCAATGTAATCGTCTTGCCCTTATCACATCGCTGTTCTTGGTTTATTAAATATATAAATAAAAATAAACATCCTATTTCAGTTCATCTCGCTGCAAAAATTTTATAGCTTCAGATCTCAATCCTATTAAACATCTTTGTGATCAGCTTCATGCCATCCTATGCCGTTAGATACTCGGAAAGATCTACGTGTTACTCAGTAACAAACAGACGCAGCAACCTTTTAAAAAAGTGTTTAATTTTATCAACTCGCTCTCTGCATGTTGTAATTTGAGCAAGAGGTGGACGCATCATATACTGAAGAATTTATAAGAATTGCGTAACTGGATTGCTTTTCTGTTATTGTTGTTGCATAACCTTCAAGCTGTTAATGATTTTAATTCGCGTTTCTAAAAGAACATATCTACATTAAAAAATCAACGTCTGTCATTCACGAAACTAAACTTTTACAAACGGCAAATGTAGTTTTAAAAAATCTAAACACTTTTCAAATTATTTTTAGATGACCATGAAACAAACAACGAGGTTAGTCCAATCCAAGCAGAAAATATACCTAAAACAGGTGGCAAAAATCCATTTAGATACGATTCTTCTGATGATAATTCAGATAACGAGGATCATTCCAAACATTTCGAAGGAGAGAGTGAAGTTAATAGGACTGAAGAAAAGAATAACGGACAAAACGTATCGTTAGGCCCAACAAAATTATGGAAGGAACCATTCTTCTTTAGAAAAGATGATTACAGGTTTCAAGGTATTACAATATTTTTTTTAGTTTGCGTTAAAAAGCTTTTTTCATGTTTTTTAAATTTTCCCCAGAGGGTGTCGATTTCGTAAGAAAATTCGCTTTGGATGATGCATCGGAATTCAAACAAGTAAGAAGGAATATAAAAGAAATAGTTAGAGCCAAAGTCAGGAATAATCTAAGGAAAAACAAGCTATTTAAGAAGAAATTGGGCGGTAGGAGGATGATCAAAGTAAAAAAGGCTATGAAGAATAGATAGCAATAAATACTATACCATCGATCATTTCTTTGTTTACTTTTTAATATGTATTTTTTAATATTGATGTACAATAAAATATTCTTATTGTACTTAAGTGCTTTTCCCTTCATTGTTGAATTTCCACGGTTTTTGTTTATTATTTCTTTCGAGTCAATATTTAAATAGGAAGATTTTAGGTTTCAAAAAAGTCGTGTCTGTAAAAGAACATTTTTAACTTGAGCCATGAATTCCTAGGATTCTATTTATCTATAAAGGAGTTTGGAGTGTTATAACTATGACAAACCATATGTAAAAAGATCAATTTATGTTGGGAACGCTACAAATATACAATACTACTATTGTACATGATCTCTGTGCAGGTATAAGATTTTGTTACTTTAAATGTTAGAGCTTGTTGCAACAAAGAAATGTATAATTTTGTAGCAGACATTAAAATATGCTTATTAACATTTAGAACTTTATAAATGTTTGCTCTAATTCACAGGATCGAGGACTACTTCTTAACTAGAAACATCTTTGTTGCTCCTTGCGGCAACCAAAGAAAGGCCAGCACCGAGAAAGGGCATTCAAGGTCTTTACAATTTTTTTTATTGTCAGTGTTGCGATTAAGAATTCTTAATTTGGATTCAGTCTAATACAATTACAGATTTGTATTAATTATAAAATTTTATTTTGTTACGTAGACACTGTGTTGCTTGCGATTATAAACAAGTAGTTTGTTTGTTTCGAAATTACTTGAAGGTCATAAGAGTAATGGAAGGTTGAAGCTAAAGAACTTGAAGTACTTAATACAAACATCTATTTATATTGAAAAATGAAGTTAACATAAGAACGAAGGTACATACGAAGAAAGCATTTGCATCGAGTCCTAGTAGAGTGGAGGAAGGGCAATGTTGGTTCACTCAGATATACGACGAATAATATGCGATGCTGCTTCTTAGTTCGCTAGATTCCGTCAAAGTGCCTATTGTGTGGATGTAGCATGTAGACAATCTGTGCTTGGATGTGCACACATGGGCGTAGCCAGGATTTGCTCAAGAGGGGGACAATTAGAGTTGACATTTTGGAGACGTTTGTATGATCGGAGGAGGGAGTTGCAAGAAGAAATAGAAGAAGGTGAAAGCTCTACGGGGGCATGACCTTCCCTGCTTCCACTGGCTACGCCTATGTATTGGAACAGCTTAGCAACGTTTTATTGAATTTGTACTAGTTTGCGACCAGTCTCACCTGCCTGTTTTTTTTAACTGTGTGCGAAAACTGCGAACTACATTTTGCGCATGCGTTTAGCAGTTCCAGAAAAGTGAGCGTTTAGTGAACGATTCGCCCAAAGCCTGGAACATCCGACTATTCGTACAGGTTTCAGTTAGAAGTAAGCCTGCAGAAACGAATTGCGCTTCACCAAATTATCATTGACTAGACAGACTCCTGTTTATTCGTGGGTTCGTCTTGCCAACTGGTTTTCTCCAGACTCGAATAAACAGGAGTCTGTCTAGTCTCTGCTAATTTCGTGAAGCGCATGGAAAGTGTACTCGTTTCTGCAGGCTTAGTTAGAAGTTATGTCGAAGCGACAAATTTGTTTTGCGCATGTACTCGGCAATTCACAAACTCCCTTGTTGGTATGTTGGAATAAACCAATGATACACCGGCATGGAAACCAAATATTTTCGGTCCTAAACACAATGCGATCGGCACACAAGTCTGTCGTAACTAATTACTGGCATCGTTAATGTATGCTTTAGTCCAATTTGAGATCTAACATAAAATATATTGGTTTTAATTTTTATATTCTTCCTACACTGCGGTCTTGATATGAATTACCATAAAATCTTTTTTATGTACACAAGAACATTTGCTAGAACAAAATCAAGTATCTACGTCAGAAAAACTGTTGATAGGTCTAATATTCTCCTAAATTATTTTATCCAAATAAGTTAGTTCGTTAGCTGGATAGTTTCTTATAATTTACTAATGAGAAAAAGACCATATAGATAGAAGTGCAAAAATTATATTTATTGAACAAAATACAACCTTCAAATTACTGATAAATAAAGGAAAAGTGCCTGACGATATCTCATCATCTACGCTATAAAAGTAAATCAGATTGCATCAAATAAATTAATAAGAAATAACTTAAACTATCACAGAGATGTTATATATTGTTATATTTCCTTAGTACGTTATTCATTCATAAGCCAATATATAATTATTCCCGACAGATATAAAGCGATTATTAGGTCTAATACATTTATAGAATAATATTCAACAATCTGAAGCATTGAAGTCTATGCCACCTGTGCTAAGTTTCTTTCCACGGGCCAGTTTATCCAACTCGGCCGCGGCGTCCGACCTCATAGAAGCCTTGTCTGTTATAGAATCAGGACCTGATGGTTTAACAGCAGCTGCACCCATTGGACTAGGACTTCCTCCAGTTTTCTTGTGTAAAAGAGAATTGAAGAAGTTTGCCAATACCCCTTCGCCCCCAGGTGTGCTCACAATTTTAGTGCTATCCAATTTTTTATTTGGCGATCCCTGCATACCTGGGGTAGCTGGGGAACGCACTGTAGTTTTACCCAATGAACCCCCTGAACGCATTGGGGACTCCCCAACACGACCAGGGAGAGAGGACGGCAATCCACTGCCTGATAAAAGTATTTGTTGCTGCCTTGTTAAGAATACTTGCTCATCTTCTGCTAAGATTTCATTTTCACGATTTACAGTCTTACGAGTTACGGGCTGGACAATAATTTCTCGATAATAATCATTTGGTGAGCATGTGTATAAGTTTTCATGCAAAATAGAGATTTTCTTCATGTTATCCCAGCCAGCTGGAATAAAAACAGCATCCTTTTCGACAACTAATGCTGGGGTGCGGAATGGAAAGCCATATATTCTATGCGTTAGATACTTATACAATAAATCACAATTTTTATCTTCTTTCGCGCTTGTATAGAACAAAGAAGCCCCATACTGTAAACAAAATCTACGTATCCATTGTTGCATGAAATCAAGATGCTCATCTTTGTAATCATGATCCTTTTCAAGCGTTTGCATATAATCAGTCTTCGTAACAACTACAACTATATCCAAACCTAAATTACTTGTTAAAACTCCTTCTGGGAATGGTAGAGTATCATCGAGATCTTGATCATCTGCTTCACTCAAATTTCTCGAACTACGCTTCATAGGTGATGCAGGATCATGTTCATCTCCTGGCTCGACATACTCTTGCCACATTTTTACTTGATGTTGCCTACGAGCTTGCCTTAAATCGACATCTAACTTTAACTTATCTAAATGATCGGCTAGAACGGATGCCCAATGCTGCAATTGTTCTAATATACCCCACGGTGCCATCATAGTTACTGTAAGTATAACGAGTGTATGCTCGTAGGTTTCCTCATTTAGAGCAAATCCAAGAAGATCTGTATGACCCGCATCGCCATCTAACACCCATACACTTAATCTTGTGTGATCATCCCTGTAATCGTCGCGAACGTCGATGTACGCGTATTCTAGCCCGGAGCCTTTTTTCGGATCTTCGACCCCTTGAAGTTTCGCAACGAGTGTTGTTTTTCCCGACTCGTTATCGCCCAGCACCATGATTTGTTTGCATGATGGTAATTTCGGATTTCCGTGATTCTGAACATCGTTTAAGATTTGCGCCCATAAATTTTCTTTAGGCGGTTCGTTCTTATTATTTTCAGCCGACATAACCTCGCGTATTGCAGCCATGTTCACAAACGCCGATACACTGATTCACGTTTTACCTTTTATATTTTGGTACGACAGTATGTATGACGCATAAGTACAAGGTTGAGTTTTAAATTTAACGATTAAAAATAATGCACCTTATAATTATTATATATGAAAGACTCAAAAGGAAAAATTTGTTGATTATACAAAATATGGAATGCATTTAAACATTTTAAAGTTGGTGCTATTTTGAAAATTTTGTAAATTTGCTGTTACTGTTACTACAGCAAATAAAATAATTTATCGTTCATATTTTAGTGGAATTTTAATGTTTGTTAAATTATTTATTTGAACAAATACCTTAGATATATCTCTTAAATACGATCTTGTACAGAAATCTGTATAGATACCACAGTAGTAGTGAAAGCTTGCTATCACTATTATTGAATCGATGGCGCCACATGCATAAAATTTAAATAAAAAGAATTGTTTCAAAATTGATATAACATTTTCAATTAGATGGAATTTTGTAAAT